>VZTA01021943.1:416861-455459 GCA_013398855.1 Mohoua ochrocephala
GCTGCCGCCCCTCGCAGAACGGGAGGCGCACAGGGAAGTTGCGGGAAATTTGGAAGCCCCCCTGCCCCGGCTGGGACCTGGTGCCGGCGGGATGGGGAGCCCAGGAGCGGGGATGGGGGAGCTGGGCGCCGCTGGCTCCAGCGAGTTTCGCTCGTGCAAATCCACACCTGTAGGCTTTGCTGAGGACACGAGTCCAAAAATGGCAGATTTTGAGTAAAATAGTAATAATTTTGCTTACCGTGACCCTAACCACTCTGTGCTCAGCCAGGGACTCTGCTCCAGAGAGTGTGACACAGCGACGGAAGGTGAGAACAGAGAGCTCGGAAGGTCTTGACCCCAAGGCACTTTGTCCTTCAGGAGCCTCCGAAAACAGGTCCTTTGTTTAATTGCTCCATCCTTCACTGAGGATCAAAACGCTCCTCGAGCATAAAAATGCATTTTTAAAGGATATTCTTTTGCTTTCTCTGCTTCTCTTCTGAAAGAAAGTGGTCATGGACATTAAAGACCCACGGTCGTGTGGCTAAATCAATATTGTTCATCTGCTGAATCCCTGTAATTGCTTATTTCTTATTCTGGAATCAAATTCTCTATCCTCAACCTCCAATGTATGGCTTTTTCTTCTTTAGATATTTCTCCGCTAGCTTTTCATCCCACCTGATCCCTTCATCCTGCTTTTATCACCATTTCTTAACTTTTTAAAATTTTCCTTATCAGGGTTAGTCTGGAATTCTAGATAGGAGCCTTGCCTAATTTTTGTTTTCTTCTGATCTAAACTTTGGCACGGAGCTAGTGTTAGACCATTTTACTTTAGCAGAGGGAGGGGTTTTCTGTGTTTAATTCCAGATGCACTTGCTCCAGTGCTTTTTGTGTCAACTTCTTCTCTTTAGAAAAATCAAGTTGAAGCAACGAGATATAGAATGCAAATCAGAAGCAGTATATTATTTTAAATTGTGTAATAGCAAAGAACAGCACTATGCTCAACATTTTTAGTTGCTATAAAATGCTTTTTTTCCCTATGAATTCTCATTAAGAGCTAATATTTAAAAGTGTAAATGGGAGAAAAAATAGATTATGTTTGTTACTTATCTTTTTCAATATGCAAAACTGGATGGGAACAGAGACAAATACATATAATTAGATAAATGATTCATTCTTGATGCATTAGGATATGACTTCTGCTTAAATAATTCCAGCTGGAATGATGACCGCCTCAGTCACATTGAAAGCAGGCAGGGGATGAATATCTCACAGTTCTAATGTTCAGCTGATATAAACCAGCATCCTAAAGTGCATGTCCCTTGAACTTGCTCCTCCTTTCCCCTCGAAAGCAGGTGTTCACTGTCTTTTTTCTTAACATGATTTCCTTGACATAAAAGGTTAACTCCAAAAAAAAAAAAATAGAAAAGAAGCAAAGTTTAAAAAAAAGTCAGTTGGAGCTCAAAGACATTATGTTCTGTCATGTGGAAGGACTGGGTCTAATTCTATTTTAGGGACCTCAGCTGTAACCTTTCATCACACCTGGATGCAGCACAACCATGACCTGCCCCTCTGCAGCCGCCTCCAGCAGACAGCAGGTCTGTGCTGGGCTCAGTGTGTACAAACGTATTGGGGTGCCTGCCCACACAGCACCACCCGTGCTGGAGGACATCTGAGCCTTGTCCTTCTGCACCCGTCGGTCCTGGCAGGGGAGGTGTGTGGGGAAACCTATGGAGCTTCAGCTGTAGCTGCTGGATTTCTGGACAGTACCGTCTGCTGGCTGTATGAGCAGCCCTATGGTGTGTATTTTCTGATCTCTGAATGCTTGAGTAGGCTGTTTGAACATTACTTTAACATGGGGTTTTTTTTTGTTTTTTCTCCTTAATGGAGTATTTATTATACACTCCTGCATCTGTCGTGCCTTTAGTTCCACTGTGCTCTGGTGTACAGTGCATGTTTACTTGTCTTTGTTTGAAATAAGATATAAATAAATTAGGCAACGTGCGCTGTCAAACAGCAATGCTCTGTAGTTTGCAATCCTTGCAAAATGTGCCAAATCCCATTACTGGGCTAGAAACCAGTCTGATAGCCACTCCTTTTGTCTCCTTTCTGTTGCACAACCAGGGACCTGTTCAGGATATCTGAGATGTGGAATGCTCAAGGCCAGAGGGGGCTGAGCTTAATATTCACTCCTGAGTGTTGCAGAGATAACATGTCAAAAAGTGTTTCTGTGGGGAAAAGAATGCCTTGTTGTTTGAAACCAGAATGTTTGACGGGACTGGTTGGTTTGAGTGAAGTTATTTAGAAGACAAACTGGTGTGAAAAGCACCTGCAGACCTTAGGGTTTCAGTGTTAAAAGTTCTTCCTGTGGTGCAGAGCTCCAATGGACGAGGGTTACAAGATTTTTGGTCACTTCTCTGTGGTGCTGGAAGTTCTTCAGGCTCAGCTGAGCCCACTCTCAGGGGGCAGCAGGGAAACAATGAGACTCTGACCATCAGTCCTTGGACATTCTCAGACCTCCTGAGAATCCTGGGACTGGTTACCTCCCAGGTGGCTAAATCAGCACAAATGGGCTGTGTAGCTGGGCTGGATTTCTTAGATTTCATCTCAGGCTGACAAAACAAAGTCAAGCCATTAAGGAGGCCTGAGGCTAAAAATAAAATGTTGCTTTACAGTCCTGAACTGCAAATGCCCTTTTTGCAATACAGGCTTGAAGCAATGATGGTCTTCAAAGCACCTTATCCTCTCCATGCTACATTTCCTCCTCCAGCAGTATCTCTGGAGAGGAGATGCCCATGCTCTGCAAACAAAACTGTTTAACAGGTTCATTCAGCCCTGCTGGGTTGAGTTGGATTTATTCTGTGGTTAAGGAGACTTGAATCTCAGAAAGGTTGGCTGTAGTTGTCCCTAAAGGTCTCCTGTTCAATGACACCACTGAAAAGATATCTTCCTATGATAAGCTGAAATAAGCCATAATGAGCCAAGAGCTGCTTTCATGTTATCTATCTTTCTGAAGAAATCTCAATGAAAATATGTCATCAGCCACCTTTATAATAAATAGGGCATCACATAGTCGTTGTCTGTGAATGCGTTACTGTAATAAATCATCAGTGGAAAGCAACCAGCACTGCACTGTCCGCCTTTATTTTCTTGTCTTCTGGAGCTCTAAGAGCATTAAATAAACATTTATGAAATGCTCCTATAAGAAAATTGTGCTAAAAAGTTGGGTGGCTTGTCCCACAGAAACAGGATGGATGTTATAGGGCAAAAAATAGCCGCGGGTGTCCTGCACTGTGTCTTAAAGCCAGAATTAATTGCACCAGCTATTTCAAAACCTTGAAATAACTTAAACTCTCTTCAGAATATTTATATTTTTTGTCCATTGCATTCTCCAAAGAAGCATCTTAATTTCAAATGTGTTTTCAGATCGTAAGTAGTGGCATGAGATGGTGAAAATGCAGGTTTTCCCCCTAAATAAGTTGTTCAATGAAATATGCTCTAAAGACACAGAGTTGCTTGCGGAGTTACTGAGCTGTGCCTTGATGTGCAGCAGCTGCTATAGTTAGACATGCTGTATCATGATTTCTGGGATGTTAGCAATGGGGATAAAGCCAGGCGAGCGATAATAGAAGTATCTGTAAATAAAAACAGACTGGTGGAGGTAGGATCACTGCAAACAGAAGCAATACACGCTGTTCAGCTGAGCAAATATCTGTCACACAATGCAGCTGACACGAGAATAGCCATAATTAATGGGATTAATAAGGTAATCCAACTGTTAAACTGTAAAATGGTTAATTCCTGTGACATCTGAATTTGGTTTAACCTGTGAATAGCAGTTAATTTTGGAAAAAAACTTCCAAAACAGTGCAGAGTATTTTGGGTAACTCTCACCAAAACAAGCATTTACTAGTAAATAAAAATAAACAAAAGCAATATTAATTTTCTTTATGCTTCCCCAGTGTCAATATTTAACATGTTCTATTGTTCTGACATCTGGGCCATTAAATAGATAAAGATAATAGGGACTGGAAAAATGGCCAGCCAAGCTACCCGCAAAGTTGGGGTATTATGAAATACTGATTGCAACTATGATGCCTGAATTTGAATTTGTAATCAAGCCTCTGGAGGTAAAAAAAGAAAAAAAATAAAACCAGCCCAACAGTGACAAAAAACCATTCCCCTCAAAAAAACCCCAGCCTCTCCAGAAACTCAGTCAAAAACCTAAGTAACTGCATAAGCAAAGAGGAATTTGTGCATGCAGTTCTGTATTCCTCAATACCAACTTTGGGAGCATGGCAAGTGTCTGTGTTTATTTGGTAAACTAAGCCAGACATTTGACTTGTTCGTCACATGAGGTCAGTTCGCTTTTGCTGCCCTGTAAAGTGTGTGGGATAAACAGGGCAGCAATAAGCAATGGGGTGGAGAGCTGTGCACGTGCCTTCCCCACACACGACAGAATGGATGGCTCCAGGATGTAAATGCTCTTCTGGCAATGAGGCTGCTTGGCTTCTCTCTGTCTTTACTTCAGAGTCTCTGAAGAATGCACTAATTTTTCCTTAGGACCTGTTTTATGATTTTACCGCCTATCTTTTCTTTCATTTCTATACACAAATACGTATGAACATTTCCTTAACACAGTGTTACAAGTGCTTTTAATTCTCTTTGTATGGAGTTCTCCAAAACTCACAACACTAATGCTCAAGGGCACGAGCTTGATAACAGCAAAAAGTTATGTCACTTTTTATTTTTTTTTTTCTGATCATTTACATCAGTTTCCCAAATAACTTATCTTCTCTGGATCTACCTGAAGTCAAAGTAATTAAGACTAATTTTATAAAACATCCAAAGTCTTTTTGCTTCCATGCATGGGGTTTTCTAAAATGTGAATCACTTCTTTATTGTGTGGGTGACCATGCACTGAAACAGGTTGTCCTGAGAGGTTGTGGAGTCTCCCTCACTGGAGATATTCAAGAACCATCGGGACACAATCCTGTGCCATGTGCTCTGGGATGACCCTGCTTGAGCAGGGAGGTTGGACCAGATGATCCACTGTGGTCCCTTCCAACCTGACCCCTTCTGATTCTGTGAAAGACCGGAAGTGTTCCAAGAGGGCTTCTGAGTCATATACCTACAAATAGTATCTTTTGCAGATACTTGGAGGTGGAGGTAAATGATCTCACACAGAATACCATATCTGAATGACTGTCATTTTTGCTTTTCCCAAGTGTAAAATCTAAGCAGTAAGTCTCAGTGCACTGATTTCTCGCTGTCAGTGTTGTGTCCACAATAAACACCTTGGAGAAGTAACAAGGGTGACATTTAAACTGCTTATTTGTGGGAGAGACTGTATGTGGTATGCAAAAGCATAAGCATACAGTGAATCAGCTACTCTGTACTAACTCCCGTGGATGCTGCTGATAAGGACTACACATCCCTACTCCACTTGCAGAAGTATGGCCTTTGAGGGGAGAGCAAGAGAGACAAACCCTAAGAAGGACTGGAAAAAGGAATTCTCCTTCAAAAGGAATGCACCTTCACAGTCCATTGGTCCTGCCAGGATGCCTTTTACATCTGTCAGAGCTGTCAGAGTGGAGGCTCCCTGCCTGCGTGGGACTCACTGCTAATCCTCAGCTCTCGCCGCTGGGCTGGGGATGGGGCTGCTGTACAGGGACCCCTGGTTCCCACTGCCAGAACTGTAACAGGCACCATGCAGCCTGTGGAGTGTCAGGAAGGGGTTTTGGTGCCTGGATGAAAATGCAGTTGATTCAAACCTGTTTTGACAAAGTAAGATGTGTTTGTTGTGAAAGCACTTACGCGCTGTAATGACAGAGCAGTTAGGTTAACAGTGGAGCCAGCGCAACAGACTTGCTTGATTTGACTTGATCCAGCAGCCCAACACATCTGAACAAACCAGAGGAGAGCATTCCCCCAACATTCCCCTTTTATCATTTTGGGACTTAGTACATTCTGCTGCCTTATGTCTTCTAAAACCAGTAAGGACCAGTTTAGCCTGAAATGGACCTTTCTCCCCTATCTGTCTGTAATGGTATTACCTATGGCAAGATCTAATTGTCTGCTTGTTTGTAAGTTGAGGGAAATCGATTATTGTCTCAGTTCCCTGCGTTTTCAATATGTACATTGGATTTAATATGTAAAATAATTACTGAATTAGCTCTTGCTTGTTCTTATTTTATATTTTGCTGGATTCTCAGGACTTCAGCTCTGTTTTTCCATGAACTGTTAATAATTCAATTCTGCCTTTATAAGCTAGTCTTACAATACAGACAAAAATATTTTCTCAGATGTCACAGGTATGGCTCATTTTATGCAAAATGTCTGTTGTGCTTATTGTGTGCTGCCTTCACTGTGAGGTAAGGAGGGCTGGGCACCTCCTTGCTGTGACTCTCCACTGTCAGGACTTGGGCTAGCGGCAGGGGATGGCTGCTTGTCACTGAGAAAGTTGTGGTGCTCTTGAAGACGAGCAGTTAGCTCGTGGTGAATGCATGGCACTATTTGGGGGCTGGTGGCATCAATTCACAACTAAATGAGACACTTTGAGTTGTCTGGAGGAGAAGGCTGAAGAAGCTGCTTTTGTCAGAGAAAGGGAGCTTGGGATAGGGACTGATGGAACTTGTGAACCAGGTCTGAGAGCCTCAGCCTGGGTAATCAGATGCTGAAAGCAGTCTATGGTTGAATGTTGAGTAGTGTGCATACCCACCTGGTGTTACACTGGCGTGAGCTGCCACCTCACTGAGGGACGAACATGTGCATGTTATCATCCTGTTTTGAAAGGATGTTGACATGGCTGTACCTGTTTTGATTTCTTCTATTTTTTGAATGTTACAAAATTAGGAGTGTTTTACCTTTTGGATCAGATGTTTAACAGATGTTTGCTCCTTGGGTGAGTGATAAGGACCTTTTGTCTGCTTACTTCTTACGTTAACAGTCTGCTTTGCACCTATGACAACACATGGCTAACAGGTGGAAGAGAAACTGGAATGTAGGCAGCTGGAAAAATTGTCTTCCTCACCAAGTTCCTGGGCCTTGAATGGCTGCAAGCACTTAATCATGGTGATGACTCTCTCTGTACAGCAGCTGTTCAGGAGTGTCAGCACAAGTTGAGAGTTCTGTCCGTAACACTGAACTAACCACTGGTGATAAGATAATGCTCTACAGGCCTTCTCTTTGGGAAGAGGTGTAATGGTACTTTGGGGCACAAAACACAGAGGATATAATTGTGAGGTAATTGGACAAAGTTTACCCCTCCATGTCATAGTGTTACAGATTCTTATTTGTAACAAGCATGAATTCAGACCGACCTGATGGCTGAAAGATATCACAAGAAGATAATGACATCTTTGTATAAAGCCATGCTTGTGAGAGTTCACTTGCCTGGAAATTTTCAAGGAGGAGAGAGGAAACAATGTCTAAGTAAAAACTGTGACTGATGTGGAAGAGGACACTTCAAAAAATAGGTGGACCTCAGGTCTGTAAGCTTATTTACTATAGTCTGAAGAAGCACAAATGCCAGGTTATGAAATTTAATGAGAAGGCTGGCCAAACAGAGGCAGGGCCAGAGTAGTTTGCATGTGGCTGGCACCACCATGAGGACATTTTTGAGTATATTCTGTCCAGTACTTTATGTAAAAAAATCAGGAGGCTTGTGCCGTTATTTTTTTGCAATTGTTTTTGCATTAAATCTTTTAAAAATACTTTAGGAGTGTTTTTCAGAATTGTCATTGGAAACCTTGTACTGATGTGTCTACTGTAAGTCTCTATTAAATTATGGTTGTTCATCTTTTAAAGACAAGGCAAACAAAGAAGTGGAGGAGAGAGAGTCAGACAGAGACTAAAATAGGATGATAAATTCATCCCTGTTTTACTTATCATTCTTAATTTTTCATTCAAGTTTGATATTCACAGAATGTACTTTCCCTATACTTTGCTCTTTCTTTTGATTAACCTGTCAGCATGATGGTGCTCTTCATTAGACATAAGCATACATAAATATTTAATTTGATAGAAAAGACCAGTGCAGTTGCCCGCATTGTCCCACACCGAAACAAGTCAAAAGATGTCTCTGGGAAAACTTAGAGAGAGTGGAAGCAGGACTGCTGAAAGCAGTGTCCTTACAACTTCTTCTGGTGAAAAAGAACTTATTCCAGGCAGGTCTAGTAAACAGTTTGTTCCTGGATGTCTTCTGAAATGTTGAAAGGCTTTGCTGGTCTCCTGAACTCCTTCTACATAGCTAAAGCTCTGTCTCTTTCTCATCTGTACCTGAGATGATTTGGTGTCACAGTCAGCATGCTTATTAAGTGGTGTGTGTGTGTGTGGAGAGAGATGTGCCACTGGGCCTGACAGAGAAAATATGCAGGTGGCATTTTTTTCTTCCATGTTTGCTCTTGGTGTCTGCTCTTGCTTATTCTTCCATCAGCCACCGTTTTCCAGCCTTTGTTCCGCCTCCAAGAGCACTATCTGCCCTGAAACAGTGAACTAATTGTAAACTAATTGCAAACTCCATATTCCCTCCTCCTTCCTTCACTAAATCTGTTTACATCAGACTGGAAAATAAGGAGGTAGTTTTTCTGTAGCTTTGAACTGCTGCAGCTACTGTTGGACATTTGGATGTTTGGGCACCCAGCACCTCAGAAAATCCTATTTCAGGTGTTTAAAGTAATCTTTTATGGCTGAGTTGCTTCAAGCTGTGCGTAAGCAGATAAACTGAGTGCATATTTTTCAGTGACACTAGGATTTAGTAGATTTAAATACAGACCATTTCCACAGCAAGGAAGTAAAATTCAAACATTTTAGATCGTACGTATGTGAGCTTTGAAAAACTGTAAATGTAAGACACAGATAAGTAAAACAAATCTGTCAGGAAAAGGGCCTGTACTATACCTTAGTGTTCTGTGAAACACATCAAACAGTTTCATGCACTGGGACTTTAACATGAGGACCTTAGCACTCATAAATAGTCTGGTTTACCAGAAGTCAACTGTTGATTTAATAATTGTGTGGTGACCTGCTGCCTGCAGCTACGCCATTTCCCTTGGCACCAGGAAATGCAGACAGCCCGTTGCTTTCCAGTCATCCTTCCTGTGATGTCTGTGCCAGACTACCTGAGGATCCCCAGCTGCCACACAGCCATTAATGCAGCTGTGGAGTAGCCAGTGAGTAAGTCCTGTTAGCTCTGTTTTAGAGGGAGACAAAGGTGCCTTAAAGGACATGCTGAAGGACACAGAAAAAAGTTTTGTGCAGCCAACTGTTCCTTTGGGTCCAGCCCCAACATTTCACGATGATACTCTCCATGGTGAACAGGAAAATGGGCTAGGCACAGGGAATCTCATGCTGGCTTGAAAGAATACAAATCCTTAGTCTGTTGTTTCATAGTTGAAAAGGACTCAAAGTAGCGAAATAACTGACATGTTTTAGTTTAGAACATCTGTCCTCTTCCTTGGCACTTTCCCAGATGTAGGGATAGGTGAATGTCAGCAGTGGTTACCCACACCCTGCTTCCCAGTTTCCAGTACCAACCTGGGGTGAGCAGCAAAGGGTACATTTCTGTCCCTTGTTTCATATATTGGCTTCCTTGAAACAGCAGGAGGAAGAACACAAAGTGTGACTCCAAGGTAGCAGATTCAATGTTTTGGCATGAGTGTGGCAGGAGTATTTTATTTCACTTTTCAGTGAGGTTCCAGTTAGGTTGTTTGAACATTTTCTTCCCCTCTGAATTTCTTTAGTATGGTTATTTTTAAATATTCTTTGATCATGCTGCCTTAATGTTGTTTATCTCACGGAGTGTAGCCCTTTGTCTCACAAGAGCAGGTTCGCTCCCTTCCAGCCTTGACACATGCTGCCGAACCCAGCTGATTTCTTGCTGTGCAGCAGATCTGTTCCTGGTTTTATGAGTGGAAAGGGCTGTTTGCCGTGTGGAGTCCAGCAGGGCTAATAGCATATTTTTTTCCCTGAGCTATTATCCCATTGGATTACTACCTGCCTTTTTTACTATTTTGCAGGCTATTTACATGGTCAGCTGATAAGTGGTAGGTAAGCTTACTAGTAAATGAATTCCATTTTTAGGAGTGCAATTTGGGATGGATAGACCCCACATAAGGCAACAAAAATTATATCCCAGGAATATGTGGGTTCTGACTCCCGTGAGTTATCAGGTTGAACAGCAAACTCCATGTGCTGTGTAACTTCATACAAAATATTCCCCTCCAAGAAGCAGTGCTGTACTTTATGGCAGAAGGTTCTGGAAAGATGATACAGCCTTGAATAGGGAAGGTGCAGCTGAGGTTGTATATTCACTCAGCTACTCCTCTGTGTCAAAGCACTCGGTTTCCAGGAGCAGACAGCTATAATTTTCACTCTTGACACTTACAATCAAAACCTCTTTACACATTTTTTCCAAGCTCACAATCAGCTGTGTTTGGTCCCCATTGCTTCCATAGAAAATTTGGGGTAGGAGAGGTACTAATGATAGGCTTTCAAAAAAAAAAAGGTAAAAAAAGGTTAACCATTATCCAGCCACCAACATTAGAGGCAAACTTTAGGAGCTTCTGCTAAAGACCCATCTAGCCCTACGCTCCCACTGCTGAGTAGGAAGCTCCCTGCACTCATTCAGAGCATGGTCAGCAGTGCTTCAGTGGTTAGTATTGTTTGATAAATTGTTTGGGTTTTCCTTAATAAAATTAGTCACTTTGGACCTGGCAATTGTCACAGGTTTATACACCTTGTTTTTATGTTTGTACTGTATTTTCAGGGTGCCCATTCAGAACTCAAACTGTCCCAATTCTTGTATTCAAAGCTGAAACTTGAAAACATCCAGGGTTACTCCCAGTGCTTTCTCATAAAGCTTTCATCAGTGAGGATAACAACACTGAAGAGTTCCTTAGAGCATGTAGTAAACATTACAAATGTAGAACTTTTGCTGTAGGAGTCTGACCAATGTTTGTTTGGCCCATGTCCTGTCTGCTGACCAATCCAAGATCAGTCTCTTTGCTCATCTTACCCTCTGCATAGAGCTGTTGACTAGTGAAAAATAGAAGAAATGTACTTTAATAATTGAAGAAGGTCATGGGAAGAAAAGAATAAAAGGGATAGAAAGAAAAACAATAAAAGGAAAATAAAAAGAGAAAGAAAAGAGAAAGAAAAATTCTGATGGGAGAAGCTCAGGACTGGGAAAATTTCATTTCATTTCATTTCATTTCATTTCATTTCATTTCATTTCATTTCATTTCATTATTTTTCCCATCAGAAAGAGCTCTGATAATATAATACCAAATTAAGAAGCTCAACTCCCTCTTTAGTTTGAAAATTTTTACTGTATGTTTAAGCAGCAAATAATTTCTAGATGCTATTTTCATTGTATTGGTATTAGTAATGTTTTTAATCTAATTAACAAAATAAATACATCAGAAAATGAGAACGAGAATATAGAGTGGCCACATACCAGCTCCTTTTGAGGTTGAGACTTATTCTTTCCGATATGTCCCATGTGTAAGTACTTTGACCAAGAGAAGAGAATGGTTTGAAGCACTGGTTCTGTTCACAGCCATGTTTTGCCATGAACTCTAATGGTAGAAGATTTCCCTTCCCAGGCCCAGGAAACTTACTGCCTCTCCCAATATATCTTATTTGTGTCATGTTCTAGTATGAGATGCTGTTTTCTGAGGAAATTCCCCATAATTCTAAGCCTTATGGTCTCAAAGCTTATTCCTCTGAACTTTACATCTGTTTCTACTTGGCTAGCTTCTTGTGGCCCTGAGAATTGTGCATCAGTGCTGACAATGCTTCTGTTTTTAAGCCTTGATTAGTGGTGGTGTGATTAACAACAGGGACAGACACAGCTCTGTGATTAGTCACAGAGTTATCAATCCTTGCAGTGAATGAGGTAGCCCACATCTCAGAACTGGTGTTTCAGGTTCTCTTCAGATCCGGGAAGACATCTTCAGAAATGCATTATTCAAGTAATATTTCAAAAATTGTTCTTGCAATCTAACCACTTGCTTAGCACAACAAATGGAAAAAAAGGGTGTTAAAAACCAACCCAACCATCACAATGTTGTCTTTTTAAAAAGGAGGGAAAGTGGAAGTTTTAGTGATCAAATCAGATTCTTGCTGTAAATGCACACTTTGTGAAAGTATGATTTATGAGTTATAAGTATGAATGAAATAAAGATAGAACATAGCTACATAATGACCTAATCCGGTATCCCTGAGACCAAGAGAAAACAATTAAGCATTGTTGCATTAATATGAGTTGAAAAAGAAGTACTGTTAGTAGTAGAATTGAAAAGGCTACCTTAAACCAGCTGCAATTAGCTGTTGCAATGAACTTGCTGGACAATTTTCTGTCCTTATCTTTTAATTGTTCTTTCAACCCTTGCATCCTTTTCTTTTTGCATTGAGAGAAACAATGCAAAACATTTATTTTCAGGATTTTGAAGAGAGCTATTATTCATTTATCCTTAAAGAAGGTGTCAGTACTTTGCACAATGAACTCTTGCTCATTTGCAGAAAAATTCTAGTCCTGTTGAACTGTGAAACTCATCACTGTTTTATGTATTAAAAAAATAGAGCTTGTTTTAGTCCTCGAATGTCCTTGCTAAAACATAAATAGCACTGAAAGATATTGACATTGGAGCGGCGGTCATCTTGTTAGTGTTCAAATAAATCATCTAGCCTTTGGGAGTTTCAGCATGCATAGTCTTTATGCATTCTGTTTGGGGAATCTCTTTTGTAAATCAGAACTCATTTTTGGGTCTTGCTGAGGCTGAATCTTGTGTTGTGATCAGCAGGAAATCCGTCTCCCTGGGACCAAGGGATGGCTGAGAATTACATAAAAGCTGTGTCTTGTATGCAAATAAATACTTTATGGGAGTTTAAAACCATGGTCAATATTTTGTCACCTTGGCCTTGCTTCTTTGGCTCAGATTTCTTCCAGTCACTACCCCAGCTGCCTCATGCCTTGCTATCTCGTACTCTCCTCACAGTTCTTTAGCACAATGGTGGCAAACGGGTTCTGAGTGAATTCATCTCGTTTGAGGTCTCCAGGCCTTACTGCTGATGCTCTGCATACTTGTTTCTCTTCAGATAGTGTTAATCTAGGACTGCAGCATTCTCCTTCTGAGTGAGAAAAGGAGAGCTCTAATTGATGGTCAATTCTCTCTTGTATTTTTAAGAATAACTGCATTATTATTCTCTGCCCCTTGAAACCTGGCTGCTTTTTCAGTATGATGGCAGGTCTAGGATTCAATTTTAGCTTGCTTGCTTTAATAATTGAGCAATTCTCAGGGCAGCTTTTTTACCAGAGAACTGCTGCAAGTTGCTGCAGAGCTTCTGCTCCTGAAAGATGCAGCTTTGACTGTGCCAGACCACGAAGATGCAAGAGATAGCAGGAGATGTGTAGGCTCCAGGGAAAGACCACATGGTCCAAATTTGGCAGTGATTACCTTTGATCCTGGTATGAATCCTATATTATTGGAATTCGGTAAAAAGTTTTCACCTGTCCTGATGTTTAGCTAGAAAAAAGGGGGATGAAGGTTTGTTAGACTTCTCTTTTGAAGACTCTTAGAAAGTTACAATTCAAGGAACTTTCCTCCAGTTAATGAAGTATTTTGAAATGGAAACCCACAGACCTCCAAGCCAGCTCATCAGTTTTGAAAGGAGCCATTATAAAAGGTCCTAGAATAACTTAAAACAAATGGATTTTAAATTCCCTATTATTTTTCTCCTAGGTAAAACACAAGAGGTGTTATATGCACGGAGAATACATGAAGAGTGCATAAAAGCAAGGACAATATTTTGGACATATTTTACATCTGTACCCATAGGCCACTGATAGTTTATTTTTGGATGAGCATTTTGAGGAAAAACTTGAAAAAGATCTTTGGGGTTGCTTTGTGGTCATTTATGCAGGGGCCAACCTAACCATAAAAAATTGTAAAAAGCACATAAGAATAATTGCTTGAAAAAAAATCACACATTTAGGGCAATTGCCTGTTAGAGTGAACAGACTTCCCCTTCCTGCTATCAAGTAAAACATAGTGGATGCAGTAGATGGACCTATGGGTTTCCTGAGAAGCACTAGATCAAGGTAAGAGAGAAGCTGAGGGCAGCAGAAGGTTTCACTTGGAAGTGCCCTGAACAAAGAGAAAGCTGGGGGCATGATGGATAGTAAGAGCAGGGAAAGAGCAGTCATGAGAGAGGGGGCATCAAAACTGGGGCTAAGGAAGACTTTGCTGTGTACTCAGCCATCAAGCAATTGGTGCTACTGGAATGCGTTTGCTGGAAAGTACAAGCAGGAGGAAGCAAAGCTGCACAGGCTGTTCTTGCACAGTTATTTACAAATGGGCTATGGGCAGTCACAGGACAGCATCACCCTTGCAAAACAGGCTGCATATAAGATGCATTTTTCATTTCCTCTGGAGTGCAGACCTGAAATAAGTAGTTTGATTGCTTTCTGATTAGAGAAACTTCTGAGGCTTGAACACTGGAGTGTTACCGCTTCCTCCCTTTCATTTCCCTGGGATATGAACACGAGGCTCCAAGCATACATGCTATTTTCCAGGAAACTAATTTTGGAGGGGGAAAGGAGAGGATGATATGTGGGTCTGTGATTAAAGGTGCCCCCAAATGTTTTATTATTAAATAAACTCATATTCAAGTAATTTAAAGATACACAGCAAATAGGTAAAGCAACAGTAAGTTTTGTTGAGCAGATCTTTGCAGCCACTGCCCTACCCTTTTAGTCTGGGTGTAGCCCACTGAGTCTGGACCTTGCATTCTTCTCTTGTGGTAGGAGTGACTGCACTGTGTCTTCCTGTTTGTGTCCTTTGACCCTCAGTCCTCCTGCAATATCCATTGCCCATACAAAGACTGAAAAAGGATTGTAGGCGTGTAATGCCATGTGGTTAGACAGAAGACAGTAAATTAAGGTATGCATGACATGTTAGGCCTCCCTTGTTTACCAGTATTTATCACACAGTGTTCATCTAACACTGCTATGACTGAAACTTCCAAGAGTATTTTGAAAGACAGAGGTGTCTCTATTTCACAATTGCGTAATGAAAAGAGCCTCACTTTCCAGAATTTAGAAGTACTTCTTACTGATCTGCTCTCTTCTCAGCACCAGACATCAATTGCAAATGCCTTTTATCAGACTGCAAACTTTTTGGAGGGACATTTTGTGCTGAGTTAGTTTACGCAGTGTGCTCAGTTGTCACTGAAGCTCATTGGCACTGTGCTGCTATCCTTAAAGAACAGCACTGTGTATTTCTTATGTTGAAGTGAGTAAAGGTGCACCTATACACGTATGCAAAAAGAAGTCATGCTCTGAATGATGTGAGCACTGGAGATGTCTCTTAATCCTTGGCTTTGTGTGCTTATCGTTTTCTAATCCTTTCTTCAAATAGTACATTAGTTTAATACCAGCTAGTTACTTTATCCAACAATTTTTTTTTCTTTCTTAAGAAAAAGTTGGTTTGTTTGGTTTTGGTTCTGGTTTGGGTTTTTTGGTGGTGGTTGGTTTGTTTGTTTGTTTGTTTGAAATATGGCAAAGAAAACTGTGCAGAACAGAAGGGCGCACTTCATTGCATCAAAGCAGTCTCCATTTTTGCCACCAGCATGGTGGCTCCAACTATGCTGAAGCACTCACGCCATAAGAAAAAGAAAAGGAAAATCTCATCAGTGACAGCTGTAGGGGGATGATTTTTCACTCATTGGAGAGACTGTCATAACTCACAGTCCTAAGAGAGTGCCTGTTTCTCACTGTCACTGGTGAGATAAGCTATATTTAATGCTGCAACATCAAAGCTGCCAATTTTACATTTGCATTTAGTGGTACAGTTCTGAATTCAATACACTGCCTGCCTGGTTTTGGTTTGCAGAGAGTGAAGTGATGTAATTACATTAGAAGGAAAAAAGGGTTCACTCAAAAAAAGTTTCAGAGTGTGGGGTTTGGCATTTTAGGAACACTAGACAGTTATGGATTTAAATTATGTGAATTTATATTTTATAAGCAATGCTACATTAAAATATATGCACGAGTGTATTGAGGTCAGTCTTCTTAGTCTGCAAATTACTACAAAGTATCCTTGGATAGCTCAGTGATAAATATAAAAGAAAATCAACAACCAGTCTGCTATAACTAGTATTGAAAAAAGGAATTTTCATTATTGGAGATGGAGATGAAATATATATTTGTGCCTGCAAGCAGTGGTGGGGTAGGATTAGAATGAGAATATCCTGGTTGATTATCTGGTTTGTTTAAATGAGGAAAAATGCATCAAGTTCCTTTCAGGTGGTGGACTATATAACAAAGTACCGATCAGGATTAAGCATCACTTCTTATTTTCTTTAAAGGGCTCGTGAAGTAATTGAAAAACACTGGATAGAGTCTGTTGTACTAAGACATAAATCTGTCTGTTGTACAAGCATAAATCTAAAGTACGGGAGACAAACATACAATGGTTACACTTCTTCACTATCCATGTGTCCTATGTCTGAACTATTTATTAACTGAAATGTGAATGGGCAATGAAGGGCCAATTTATATGTTACACCAAGAGATGTATTATAACTGCCTTAAGCATTGATTTCCTTCCTTTGCCTATTCTTGATTGGGATATACACACATAGAACAGCAATAATGTGGGGTTTCCTTATCAGATCTTGGATATTTCCCCAGACTGTCTGCAGCCATTAACCTTGCATATTATCTGACTTTAGTGATTAGTACAAGCCACATAAAACCGTATTGATGGCCTGCTCCGGGTTAGAATGGTGAGCTGAATTATTGGAGGTTAGATTTTGCTGACTTTGTGATACAAATGATAGTATTATGCTAGTCCTGTGAAATTGCTAATTTGTCATTTCTTTCATGGTGTAGTCAATGGTGTGGTACTAATGAATGAGCCACATAATTGTGTGATACCGAACTGCAGCTTCTCTCCTCCTGCGTGTGTGTTAAGAGGAAGTGAATGTCAAGTCTTTGTTCACTCACTAGTTTCTCTTGCGTTTCTGTGCCCTGCTGCTAGATGATCAGAAACTGTGTTTGTATTTAAAGTTAAGGGTATTGCAGTTCTGTTGATAAGCCTAACTTTGTTTGGTTGTGCCCTTTACTTTTATGGGATGCTTTTGGTAGGATTCTGTCACTTCCTTGTTCGTGCAGTTCTGCAGAGAGAGGTGTGCACTGCCTCTGCAGTGAACTTCAGCCAATGAAGTCCTGAAATGCTCCAGGATCTTACAGTTGCTGCCATTCTGAGGTCCCCTGAAGAAGTTTTTTTTCAGTGTACATCTCAGAGACTATCCAGCAAAGTGTGCCTCCAAAAGGATTTGGAAGATAAACTGAAGTGGGTGAATTGGGTCAGTGTTTGAAACATTTTGTTTTGTGTACTGTTCTAATTTTTATTAAGTGCAAGGAGACCTAACTGGACCGGATTAACACATTGCAGTACTCAAGGAAAATTCTTCTCATCCTTATGATTCTTTTGGTGTTTCCTGTTTTTTCTTTTTTTATTTTTAATTCTCTTCTTCTTATTCTCTAAAAATTTTATTACAAAGAAAAATGAGGATCAGGGGAGAAAGGGGGAAAAAAGAAAAAAAGCCCCACAAACAAAAGGGGACTAAGTATTTTCTTTTAATTGATAAAACAGAGCTCATAAGTACAATTCCAGCTTGTGTTATTAAATGCTTTTTAATGCTTATAAAATAATACAATGTTTTGTGTTGGAAGGGACATTAAAAATTATCTAGGTCCAAGGCATTGATGAAATAAGCATACAGATAGCTCTTTTCGTTCCAACTGGCATCGAAAAGCAGCTGGGTCAGACCTTTGGTTTACTTGTGCAGTGGTGGACCTCCCCAGTAGCCTGGAGTGGGGCACGTTCTCCTGCAGTGAGGGCCGTGGGGCAGCACCAGCTCTGGCACTGCTGCCCTCAGGAGCATTATGACAGCCTCAAGCCATCTGGGGTTGTACCTAAAGTTCTAGCTTCAGAAAATAAAGTAAGTATTGGAGAGTCTCAGCCTGCATTAAAATAAGAGAGAAAGATGGATACAGAATAAGAAATAGTATTTATTATGAGAAAAACAAAAGAAAACTAATCATATTTGGTTGAGGAATTTCAAAAACAAACCCGACTGGATTTTGAAGGCTTGAAACCCAAAAAGTATGTGTAGTGGAGAGAGATCCTAGGGTTTACATTATTATAATTTTTTTAAAATCTGGTTTATGCTATTTAGATGCTTGTTGTAGGCTGTGTTGATGAATTTTACAGATTTGAAAAGTCCTAGAATCTAATTTAGTGCTGCATGGTTTGGTCTGATGTTAGTGTGATATCACTGAGTTCACAATAATGGACTCCTTTCCTTAGTGGTCAGAGAAATTTAATCTTGAGAAAATAACTTTGGAAATTAGCTTTTTAGCCTTCTTAATGTAAAATAGAAATATCAGCATTTGTTAATATCTGAAAAGTGTTTTTCAGTTTTATATAAGAATGACTCCATGTCTAGCTGTTAGTGAAAAGTGCAACAAAAGTATTCTGCTTTCCCCATCAAATTTACAGTGGCAGAACTACACACTGCCCAAATGAAAGTGTCGAGGTTCCAATTAATCTGATATGCTCAGATTTAACTATAAGCACCTTCAGTCTTTATAGGCTCATAATTCTGTTCCCTGGTTCTTTACCATGCGCAGCTCACAGTGCTGTAACAAACTTTCACTGATGCCATAGTTATATTTCTTAAAATTACACCAGTATAAATAGTCTTCTTTGGTAACAAACTGTGCATTTATTGCATTGGTTTTCAAGCCAGTACTCAATGCTATTCTAAAATGTATTATTAACTTGTGTTTGATGTCCTCCTCCTGTTGCCTCTGCCTTGCCTTTCCACGGATCAAGAGGAGCAGGAGCTGGACTCTTGAAGACTTGCAGTTGTTCTTTCAAGACTAATTCCCATGTTGCTGGGCCCGACTGAGGCCAAGCTGAGTCTCCTGCTAGCCTGAATCATCAGCTGCAGTCTGGCAAACATAGTCTGTAGACCATGTCCCCGCCCTTGGGCACAAGCTGCATAAATTTATCTCTAAAAGTTGCTGAGAAGGTAGCTGGGTCTTTCACCAAATCTGCTCATTCAGACTGCACGTATTGCTGGTGGGTCTTGCTGGTGTGATGGCAGAGGATTCAAAGAAAACTGGCTGGTTAATGGTTTATCGAATTGAGAAAGGATACTTTTGACCCAAAATACTGTGCATTATTTGTTCCACTGATAAAAGAGGTGCCATGGTAGCTACAAATTATCTGTTTTGTCCGCAGTAAAATATAAAACATTTCTGTTTAAGGAAAATACAGCACCATAAATAATTAAAACTATTCCAATTGACTTTTTTGGTCAATTTTAATCTGAGTTTAAATCACAATGGTCAGCCGTTTTATTTATTTTTTTAATTACTGATTATTTAGAGAGATTACTCTAAGCAATTACTAGTTAATATCCTTAATAGCCAGTTTTACATGTAGTCCACTGCTATGTTGCTACTGGCCCCGCTTGAGAAATATAATACACTCAATATCAGATCACGTCCTGTGTGTCCCCAGTATTAAAGAGAACAAAATGAAAGTAATATGAATTTCACTGATAAGGACCACTTTTCCTATGATTATAGTTCTATCAAAATGTACCAGTCTAATATTAAACACAGCTTTACATACCTTTGAAATAATGCAATTATATATGAGAAACCTTGCTTCTGCGATTAAGGCAATGAGATCTGCCCCATGATGTTATGGGGAGAAGGCCACTTTTTTTTTGATCTAGACAGGAGGTTTTTTTTCTTCTTGATATTATTGAAACTATATGAGGCAACGGCCCTTTTTTTTCCGGGAGGGTTGCAGTTGTTCTGCCAGTGATACTTGGGTTACATATTAAATGACCTTGTGGAGGTTCCTGTTTTATTATAATCAACCATTTAGCAGCAACTAGATGGTATATTTATGCCTCACAATTAGTTGTTTCGCTGACATTAAGGAGCTACAGACCATCTATATGCGTTATTGTTTATTGAACCGTGTTTGAAGAATTTCGTCTACTGCTTTTTATTGATGGGAGTTTCTGGCTAACAGCACTTTAAATAAGTGGAAAATGCTCAGTTATCACCCAATGTGAACAGGATCAATAATAGTTTAGTAGTGTCTGATAATTGCAGTGGCTGTTATATACAAGAGCTTGCATCTTCTTGAGTGACTCTTATCAATCTATTGTCCATCATCATCTGATAATCAGACCGAAAATATAGTAGGGAATTATCCTTTTTTGAATCAAGCTTGTGAAAAACGTTTGAAATAATGGTAAAAAAATTCTCATTGTTCCACTCAGCAGGGAGAAAAATTTAGTATCTGGGTGACTACAGTGAGAAAGGGACAAAAAAAAAAAAAATCCAGTGTGCACTTGCTAAGTAGAAAAATGTGTATAGCACAATTATATGGGGGCAAAATATTTTTGCAATATTTGGAGATTGTCTTGAAATATTTGCCATCATATTCTGAAGGAGTCATGACCCTCTGTAGCTCTCAGGACTATGCTGGTGATTTGAAAGGAAACCATAGGACACCGATGGCAAGAAAGGTATGCTAGAGTGCAGCAGAGTGCAGCTCTTGTTGCTTTGTTCCCAGGGGCAGCGGCATCTTCCTTTCACAGCACAAGCAACCCAGTACTGTGACAGTGTGCAGCTTTTTCTGTTCCCTCCTGCTCTTGGAAGCAATGTTGCTCTTGGACACAGAGTTCACTTGCAAAGCCAGGAATATTCACCTCCCCACCTCCTCTTCCCATGGCCTTTTTTTATACTCTAATCGTCTTTCTGCTTATGCTTCTCTCTTCATTTTCCTTTCCCTTTTTAAATTTATATTTTACCTTGTTACTTGCAAAAACACATGTAGCCTGGCCATCTTAGGTTTCTTGGCCTTTCTTCTCTGCTGACAACAGGCAGAATTGCCAGAAGTCTGTCTGGGCACAGGTTTTCATGTTGTTCTGCCCAGTTAGCTAAGAGAATGCTTTGTCTTTTTTTGGGTATTTGTTCTAGGAATTAAGAAAATAAATAAATAAATAAGCAGTTAAATTTGGTGCATTTCTGTAGACCTGTGGCTCTACAAGTGTGTTCTGTTATTAAAAAAACTTGATGGTTTGTGTGTTGTCTACCAGCATCATCATGTTATCTTTGGGATAAGTTTACGGCTTTGGTGTCTGTTTATCAGGCCACCTCTTTGACAGACACATAAGCTGGGGGCAGAAGCACAACCTTGCACTCTTGCCCCTTGCTGTTGTCCTTTTAATTGCTGAATAGTAAAAAATAAAATTTCATTATTCACAGGAAATCAGAAAGTCTCATATTTCAGCTTGTATTCCCTCTTGATTTACCACTGTGCATCTCTGAGAACAGTCTGGCTTCATCTGCTCTATAACCTCCCACTAGGAATGCGTAGATAGCAATAAGGCCTCCCCTTATCTCTGTCATCTTAAAGTCAAGCAAGCTGGCTCCTTTAGTGTCCCTTGTACATCAAGTGCTCCAGCCAACTGACCATCCTGGTGTCTCCGTGCTGGAATTGCCCCAGTTGTGTCAATGTCATTCTTCTGCCACAGACGTGGTCTCACCTGCGCTGAGTAAAAGGGACAGACCACCTCCCCTGGCCTGTGGGTTGTCCTCTTGCTCGTGCAGCCCAGTATTTAGTTGTTCTTCACTGCAGAGACTAACACCTCCTGTTCAAAATGAACATGCTGTGATGTGAGGGCATAAATTGCGTTCAATTCTATCTAGTCTTTGGCAGCAAAGTTGTGATTTTTGAGAATTTTTCAGAATTATCATATCAAGTCGTATCCTAGACTACTGTATTCAGAGTATCTCAATTTAGAACTTATTGAATAATTTTTGTAGAAATCTTAAGTAATATTTAAGCCAAAAGCTTCAGTTACCCTGGTTATACCATCTTTAATAAACTCTTTTGTCTACTTTTGAATAAAAACTTGATTTCTGCCATATGGCTTGCAATATGAAAAGCTGAGTTAAATACAGTATTTTTGTACCTTGGCATGCAAATACCCTCTCTTCCTTTGCATTTATTTAAAAGGCAGTTCCAGACTTGAGTGTGGTCTGATCTCCTGGGCTGTTCAGAACGGAATGAGATTACAACAGCCCCAATTCTCCGAGAAAGAACTTTTGACTGAGCAAATAGGAAACTTGACCTTCCCTCTTTGACTCAGAAAGATTCCAAACTGATGAGTGTGGGTCTCCATTCGGGTAGATAGCTTGGTTGCATCCAGACCAGTTAAATAACTGTTTTACCTAGTCTTTCTATCTTGTAATTGATTTTCCTCTAGTGCCTACTGATTACAATAAAATTTCATTTTTTCTCTGAAGCTTTGTCTTGGAAGGTGGGAATAAGCTCCTTTTGGATCTAGTCTCCACTCATCCCCGAGCTGCAGAGCAGTATTGAGTTTATCTTTTCCCATTTCCCAAGCTAGGGCTGCCAGTCTGTCCAATACAAGGCATTGAACAATCTGATCACGAACAGAGGGTTTAAGCAGACCTATGGAACAATCTCTTCAACCTTCAACCTCCAGGACCAGCCCTTTCTACCCCCCTTATTGTCCAGTATGTTGACAGCCTGGTATCTGATACCCAGAAAGGCAGTGGGAGTTGTGCTCTTCTATTTTAAATCTAGATAAGTGGGTGTCAATTGTCAATCTTACAGCCGACCTCCAGGATAAACATTATAATCTAAGAGCATTGAAAGGTTTTCCGTAGCTCATGTCCTTCACAGAACCATAGAATGGTTTACTTTGGAAGGGATCATCTGGTTCTAACCCACCTGCCACGGGAAGGGACACCTTCCACTAAACCAGATTGCTCAAACCCCCTCCAGCCTGACCTTGAACACCTCCAGGGATGGGGCATCCACAACTTGTCTGGGGAACCTGTTCCAGTGTCTCACCACCTTCACAGGAGTTACTTCCTAATATCTAATCTGAACTTATTCTCTCCCAGTCTGAAGTCATGCCCCCTTGTCTTATCACTACATGCCCTTATAAATCATCCCTCTCTAGCTTTAGGGCAGATATAGGCCATGCAAGGGAGCCCAAGACCCCTCTGAGTTAATAGTTTCCCTTTTAAGACAGGGTGCAGTTCACAGGGGACAGAGAACAATACAAAACCACATCTAAACTAGAACTGGGTAAAGGCTTTGGTGCTGAAGGGCTAAAGGAAACATCAAATGCTCTCAAGGAGCAATTCCAGATATTAACAGTTCCGTCAGGAGTCATGAAAGCAGGAAATGGCAATTTTACAATTATTACTTTAAGAATAGGGATTTCTCCCTGGCACTGGCACCTTTGTTTGTTTGTTTATGTAGAAATGGGAAGCTCCTTTAACGGAGGTGATGCACAGCAGGACAGCAGCTGACATCCAAGTATGTTACAGTCACATACATATACATACAGTATGTTACAGTCATATACTCTGTCTATAACAAAACTTTTCTTCCAGAACTCATGGTGTCCAGTAAAGGTTTTAATGGCAGTTTCTTTATCTAAGTTTATAGATGTTTATCAGTGAATAAAAATGCATTATATTTAGTTGACTTACCCTTTCGACAACTCTAATGTCCATTTTTAGAATCTAATTTCCTGAGATATATCATTCATTTATTTCACCTGGTCTAAGGTCTGGGGCAGGTTTTTTTTGTTTCTCTTTGCTTTGTTTTTAATGAAACTGCCCCTCATGTCCTTTACATGACTATTATTTACCACTCATTTAATGCTGCATCAGCCCCTATCTTCCAGAGCTGTGCGGGAGTGTGCTGGAGCACTGTTCCCTCGCTCGCGACATTTCTGACAGAAAGTGTAGCTGAAGTATCTCTATCCAACTTTACTCCAAGGTGGTACTGGAGACTGCCGTTCCTTAGGCACCATTCATCATCCAGCTTGACATCTGCTGAGACAGTTTCCTGCAGCTGCAATTAAAATTTATTTATTTATTTATAATTCCGGCTGCTCAACAAATGGCAAGATCAGACAGATTTGATATGGAGTCTCCCCATAAAACACCAATATTATGAAGTTAAATGTGTCCTTGTGTGAGGTTCCACCATACCTAAAGTACTGTGTAGCATTTAGGGCTCACAAAAAGCCATTTAATTTTTTTTTGCAGGCAGGCTTGTTCAGAGCAAAATTTGGTCTGGATACAACTTTTATTACTTTTAGTTTTCAACTGATTTGCAGCAGGGAGATGTGTAAATATCTCAAACAACCATAGGTTAAAAAATTCAAGGAAAACATATTCTGCTTTGTCACACATATTCCATTGATATATATAAAATAACATACCTTTGTGAAGCAGGTGCATACATTAATGGGAGCTCTAACTGTTGATTTCTCTGTTTCTGTCACCATTATAATATTACTTAATCACAGCTTTTTGTGTCAAATTTACCCAAGAGTATTTTTAATAGAAGCATAAAAGAAATTCAGTGCTGGGTATGAAAAGAAAAGGAATTGGGGTCCGGTCTCTTTGGCAAATATTCCATAACAAGGTAATTCTTTCAAGGCATTTCACAAAGTTCTGAGAGAATAAAACAAATGCTTCAGGGTAATTCTGGTCTTTCAGATAAATACACAATTAGATTATATGATTTACATTAGATGATGTTAGTTTACATATAAAAATATGTGAAGCATTCCCAAGGAGTAAGAACAGATCTATACAGCTGAAGAGACCTTTAACAAGCCCACGTTCCCCCCTGTTAAATAATAAACCAGAAATAATGTGTAAGTGTTAGAGCTTTTGTGATATGTTTGAGAGCCTTTCTTACAAACTATGAATAAAATTAACTGCTACTCATTCTCATGCATGCTATCGAGTTTTTAGACACAAATATATCAAGGTTTTTCACATGACAGCATACTAATACATGTATATCATTAACATTCACGAGACACAAATGAACACATCTAAGAACAAATAGGTAACTGATTTATGGAAAAGTTAAAAAAGTAAATTGGATTATTATGAATATGTCTATTTTTGGATTTGTGAAATAAAAATTAGGAATATCCTATTAATGAAAGATGGGAAGAATTTTCTTGCTACATAATTTTATTAAATAAAGTTTTTATTTGCACATATCGCAGAATCCTTTAGGATGGAAAAGACCTCTGAGATCATTGAGTCCAACCTTTGACTGATCATTACCTTGTCAAATAGACCATAGCACTAAGTGCCACGTCCAGTCATTTCTTGAGCACTGGCAGGAATGGTAACTCCACCACCTCCCTGGGCAGCCCATTCCAATGTTTAACATACCTTTCCTTGAAGGAATTTTTCCTGATGTCCAGCCTGAGCCTCCCCTGGTGCTACTTAAGACCGTGTCCCCTCATCCTGTCATTAGCTGCCTGGAAGAAGAGGCTGAGCCCCACCTGGCTGCAATCTCCTTTCAGGTGGTTGTAGAGGATTGATAAGGTCTCCTCAGAGCTGCCTCTTCTCCAGGATAAACAACCGCAGCCCCCTAGATATGCCTATTCCTGGATGTCCCTTAATATGATTTAGGATGCACAAAGAGCACAAAGTGGTGGGAACTACGGTAAATTTGGTTTCTTTTCCTGAAAGACAGTGCAGCAGACAAGTGAGTGGACTATAGTGAGTCTTCCCAATCCAAAGGCCTTTCTTCAATTGATTCCTTCCTTTAATGTAAGTGAAGATGTTTCAGGTGGATAAAGACTGTAGGACTGACTCCCCTTTGACAGCAACATCTGTTAAAGAGCTCTCCCTCATTGCTGCCATAATGAAAATATGGTTAATTTTTGGTTTGTTTTTCTAATTATCTGTTTATACTTTACAAACCATTCTGAGAGCATTTTTTTTCTTTACACTGGCACCAGGGACATTTTCCTGGAAATGTTTAAAACTATGTGCATCTGATACAGAATGTGGATATCATAGTGATACAATCAAAAATTATGCCCTAGGACATGACATGTGTCAGTGCATCATAACTTGTGGTTACAATACAATCAACCTCTCTACCTAGACTTGACAGGTAAGGTTGTCACTTCTATTTCAAATGAGAGGCAAACCTGACAGATGGGTTAGGAGCAAGCCTCATAGCCACTTGCTTCCTGAACTTTACATTTGCAGAAATAAAAGATGCAGTGATGTTAGAATTAATGAGATGTCCAGTCTAAAGGTAGTCACTAAAAGTAGAAGAAAAAATAGGAATCACATATGATTTAATGGTCTTTTATTTTTTCTCACTTGCTCTCCTGCACTGACTTGAATGGTTTGTGTAATGAATGGTAATTTTATTATTATTATCATCAATTTAAATAGAGAAATGGTATTCTCTGCTTAGTCATGTGTGTTGTTTATAGGAGAGTGAAACATTCAGGGTTAAAGGTGTGGTGTATGTCTTCAAGATTTCTTGACCAGACATACATATGAATATATGTGCATGGCTGTAGGTAGGGTCCTCCTCTTTTAAGATATAAAAATTGCTTCATGAGAAGACCAACAAACCCCCAGATAAATACAAGACCAAATGAAGGTCTCAGATTTTAAGAGAAGTGTAGTGTTGGATTTTTTTTCTGCTTCTTTTGTTATAAGCACATATACCTGACACAGGTACAGTATCGATTTGCCTACTGGTGGTGAAGCTGGCTTTTTGTTCATCTAGTGGTTGTGTTACCCTAAAGCTGCCTGTCAGTTCATCAAAATCAATTCTCTTTTGATTTTTGCGACAGCAGAGATGGGTCAGCTAACAAATGACAAAGAGCCCTATTCATGACAAAGCGATTGTTGCATTACAAGTACAATTTTGTAGGAATTTAACAAAAAAAGCACAAGAACACAATTTTACTGCATCATTTACTGTCTCACATGATTCCTCAGGCCTCTCAAATGTCACATAATGCAGTGTTCAGACTAGACTAGTCACCTTCTTAAAGCGAAACACACTAAATTCAATGGTGCATATTTTTTCAATCAAAAAACTCTTCTTAATTTCTATGTGTTTCCTAAAATTTTGCGGTAAATTCGAAAACACCTTAACTGACCAAGCAAAACCTGCTCCACCTTACTCACAATATTGTCTTCTATTTATTTTATTTGCTTAGAACTAACTGTACAGGTGAGGGAGGAGATCACCGATTCAGTATGTCAACTGGTTGTTTCTTCTGTTGAGCAGTTCCAAATGCCTCTTGAAAGGCTGGCTTGACTGCAAAGCTCAGAGAGAATCAAGATCTGCCTGATAATTTTGCAGAGATTTTTACCAGCTCAGTGCTGACAACTGACGCAAATGTATGAATTAGAGGGAGGGTATGAATTAACATTTTCAGGAAACAAAATTTTAAAGCTGACATTTTTTCCTGAATGAGAGTTTGTATTTGAGCAAAACGGAGTTCACACAGACCATAGATGTCTCTCTTTGTAGACATTGATCAGATGAATGGCAAATCTGCACATAAAAATCCAGTTTAAACACTTCAACTTAGACACAAACACAAATGTGAAAGTTTTCCGTGGAGTGGGAGTGTCCTCACTTGTATCCATATGTAGAACATCCTGGGCAGTTTTAGCTCTGTTGTACGGCAGTAGTTACACCCACGTTTGGAAAACTGATGACTTACTGGTTGAAAGCTCTTGTTCTGGAGTAGCTTTTGGATGCTACAGAGTTTAAAGGGTTATCCTTGTGATCCCTGTTTTCAACAGCCCTGGTGTAGTGTTTTAGGAAAGCAAGGATTTAGCAAGCTGATTGAGCTTGTTCCCTGTCTCTGATGGTTGTTAACTTTTGTCTCAAGCCGAGATACTGTCACCTACTTGATACCTAACTAGTAGCACAATTGTGCTTAAGACTGGCATGCTTGGAAGAGTTTTGTGCCTAGGAAGTCCTTTAATCAAGTTTTCTGAGCTTTTTTTCTCCAAAGAACCGTCCATATTTATTTAGCTGTAATGTGGGGCAGAAAAGACTTTCTCGTTATTAACTTGTCTGAGAGCAGTTTGTAAATATTGCCAGGTT
Source organism: Mohoua ochrocephala (assembly GCA_013398855.1). Taxonomy (NCBI): domain Eukaryota; kingdom Metazoa; phylum Chordata; class Aves; order Passeriformes; family Acanthizidae; genus Mohoua; species Mohoua ochrocephala. The sequence continues at coordinate 444,899 of VZTA01021943.1, forward strand.
GGTGAAGAATGCTTTTGGAAGTATTGCAGGGGGGATGGCATTCAGCTTCTGGCAGGAGGCAGCCTCCAGTTCTGTGGGCTATTTTGCAAAGTCTTTGCCCTCTCAGTATGGTCAAAGGGTTTCTGAGTGCAGATTTAGCTCTCCCCATCTGCACTGACGGCCAAGACATGTTTCTTGGACACGTAACATGGCTGGGGTCTGCGGGACATGCTGGCACCCTCATTGGAATTGGGACTGCATCTACCCCAAATGTTCCATATCTCCAGAAATCCAAGGATGGGGCAACTGTTAGACCACTCTGGGCTTGTTCTTGTCAGGGATTTTTTAATTGCTGAAGAACTCAAAAGAGAAGCAATTGCTGTTCGTCAGTCAAAGGGCATAAAAATGCAAACAGTATTATGTCTGTATGGATGTATGATTTGCATTTAGATTTATGTAAATAGCTATGGAAATTTTGTTGGCACTTGGCTTTCAGTAGGTTACTGGTGTGGCTCAGGGAGTTGCAAAGTTTGAAAAGACTCATTTTAGTTAGTTCCTTTAGTCACAGAAGTAACTCTTGTCTGCTTAGCCAGTGAATTGGTCACTATTCCTTTCAGTTTTTTGGAAAGATGTTAAATGATTTCCCCCAGTTAGAATCTTGAATCTATTTAATCTGTTTTTAGACCCAGTAGTATCAAACATGCAGGTGTTTTTTGTTTGGTTTTTTTTTCTTACGTGTGCGTATTTTTGCGTGTTTTAGTTTATATGCACAGAAACATCAATTTACTGATCTCTTCTTCAGAGGGATTAGATGTCAGTATCCAGGACCGTGTTGGGACAGCGTTTTCACAGCTCTTTAAGCACAGAATAAAAAGCCTTATTGATTCTACTGAAACACATAAGACGTGGCTATTATTATTACATCTCCATTTATCCTCTGGTGTTACATTTGTCTTACAGGCAACGCTCTTTAACCAAGGTGTTGTCCAGACATCTAGCAACATGCATTGCTCTGGGAGATGTGCTACTGTTTGTGCGCTCTACTGCAATCTTATTCCTGATATGAATGGGAATGTCACGTTAACTTCATTTGCAACAGACTAAGCCTGCCAGGCTTGGTTGAATATATATTTCAACGTTCTCTTGGGCATTGTGCAGCTTTGATGTGCCTTTTCCTTAGGACTAGTTTAAGGTCATAATATCTACCAATATTTAATCACAGTCCATGCATTCCCTTTGCCTATTACATGTTTTCTCAAATGCTCAATAACATTTGTTTCTTCTCTAATAAAACGCCCAAGTGCGATTCCTTTTCTCTGGCACACAAGTGATTCAACCTGGGATCTGCATGGTGCAGAGATTCTGGGAGTTTATAAGGGCATTTTTTTTTCTCCCAGCAGTCTCCTTCTGGGGAGTTTGTCAGTTTGCAAGCTATAATGAGTAGTAGGTTAAAAGAAAAAGGGCATTTTAGTGGAGGAGGGAATTAAAATTCAGCAGCCTAATATCAGCAGTAGTTTATAACAGGGCCTTATAAAAGGCAGCTCTGTGTCTTTTTTTTTGTGTGTGCACTTTTATTTCCTTTGATATCAGCAGGGGAATTTTCTCTGCAAGACCCATTCCCATCTCACTTTTCTGCTTTCAGATCCCTGCTGCTCAGGGTTTTCTCCTTTCATTTTGATATATGTTATATTCTTCAACCTTCCCACTTGAAGGTTGTAGGAAGCTCGATATTGCCCTTAAAATAGAGAACACAATTGACGTAAAAAATTCTTCAAGGGGTGGCCCTGTTTTTCATATATGTTGAAAAGAATCCTTCCACTTACTGGGAGGTCTTGGCAGTGGTCAAGGTGAAATCTTCAGGACATTTCACTATGTCTAATGAAATTGTACTAGAAAGGTTAACTTGCTACTTGCAGTTTCGTTTGTACCATATCTTTAACAAGAATGCATTTGTGTATTGTATAATTACACAATCATAAGATAAAAAAATATGGGTGTATGTATAAACACGTATCTCTAATTCTGCTATTGATTCAAAACTGTGTTGTAATGAATTTCTGCTCAGATCTTTGCCTTCCATGCAATGTGGCAAGCTCCCCAGTTTGATTTGAAGTCAGTTCCCAGTGCAGACTAAAAAACCACTTAAGTACTTCTGCAGAAGTGGGGAGTTTCTTTCTAGATGCTGGTCATAGTGTGCTTAAGGTGTTTCAAACAAAAATGCGTTTTAACCTCCCATGCCAATTACCTCAAACTCTCTTCTGTCTCTTCTTTGGCTTTTTGGTAACCCCAGGGCGGGCTGGGAGGCAGCGTGCAGGGGAGGAATGTGGTTATCCCACACAACCATCCAGCAGTGGCCTCCGGTGCATTTCTGGCTGTTACAAATAGATGGCACTTTTGACTTGTACTAGAGCAATTCAGTTCGAAGGATGCAATACCTGAAAAAACCCTACTTGCTGGGGTTTTTGTAAGTCAGGCACATATTTGTTATTACTTATATAGGGGCAAAAGAAATGAGGCAGATTCAAATAGACTGCCATGTATATCTCAGGCAATGAAAGCTTAAAAATACAAAAAAACTAAACAGTAGAATGGGCAAATCAAGTGCATTTATAACATATTTTCAGACTCATCCTCTGGATTCTCAGGACAAGCTGGAAGAGAATTATCTTTTAATACCGAGTTGCTTTAAATGTGAACGAGGCAATTGCCACAAAAGTCTCTTATTTGCTGCTTTTCTGGTCTACACGTGTGCACGGAGAGACACATACACACAGGGGGGAAAAAATCAGCCTGTTGTCTTGCAAGTGTTACTTATCATATTAATTAAAATCTGGTGACACGATAACACCAGCAGCTGTGTGGGAAAGCGAGGGAAATTAACAAACGTTTGATTTGTTGTGTTGCTAATGTGACACTTATTATACAGGTCACAGTAAAACAATACCTCAGCCAAAATATGCTAATACTGGTGGAGAACTGTTGCAGTTGTAAAAACATTGATGTTTATTATAATGAGACAAAATAGCACATTACCTTTAGCAGAGTGAATTGCTGCTTCTCAGGGCAAGCATAAAGTATCTCTGAAGGTTTAATAATTAAAAAAAAACCAAAACCACAGAGACAGAATAAAGTGAAATTGTTATACATATAAAGCCAGTAAAAAGAAAACAACCTAATGTATGAAAAGGATGTAAAGCTCTTAGAAAGCAAAATATGTAATTTCTAGCGGACACAGATTAAATGGAGCATGCCTACAGCTTCTTCATTTAGCATTCCAAGGAACTTTATTACAAGAACAAAAGAAAATGATTTAGTAAGATACAAGTTGTGCTATAAAATACCCGTAGAATTGGAAATGTAATTACATTTAGAAATAGATGTATTAACTGCTCTTTTTCCCCTGAGGAAAACCAATATGTAAACTTATTTTTAATGGTGGCTTATATCCAATCAACCGGTTTGATGACATTTCTAAACAAAGACCTTTGGACTTTAAATAATTATTCCCATGCAATTGTTGGATCACATATAATTGCTTGCTCTTTAGTACGTCTTCACAAATTTAATTGCACTATAGTCTGGATCTGAGAACGTTTTATATATATAGATACGTAAATAAATTTACAGAATTCAGTTCTGAAATAGGAAAAATTCTTCCCACAATTGAAGTGAAATTAAGAGTATGCATTCAGCATTTTGCAGCTATTTGCATCTTCACAGGAATAATTTAATTTTTACCTTTTCAAATGTTTCTTTCATTTTCAGAGTATTTTCTCAATTTTTGTACCATATTTTTGAGCTCAAGGAAGGATTTTTTTTTTTTCCCCTTACTGCTGTTTTGATCATTTTACTGAAATGGGGTATATGAAGTCAACCATTTGTTTGACAGTCTTTGACAGCAGATTATGTAGATTTTGCCTGACGGAACACTAGTCATTCGGAACTGAATTCCGAGTGAGCAGTCTAGATCAGAGGTCAGCCTGCAGGGTACAAATGGGGAACAGATATTTCACCTTGCCATGTGAAAGGACACAAAAAAAGCAGACAAATCAGGAACTGGTGAGAACTAAAAGGTTAAAGCAGAGTTGATGCAATTACACAATGTTTACAGCCTAAGATGGTGCTAAAGTCCCTTTGAACCTCCTGCCCCTCCAGTTCATGGAGGAAGCGGGCTCCGATTTGGAAGCCTTCCCCGAAGAAGTGTAAATGCGCTCTTTAAAGATCTGCTATGTGCCAAAATGCTAAAATATATCTGTTCTCACTTGCATTTCCCATCATTCACCTTGGTTTCAGTTTCAAATGGGTATCAAAGTACATATGTGCACATCCCAGAAAATAGTTCCTTATTACTCCTCCTTTTTCAGCATAATACCAGTGAGGGGGGGTGGGGGGTGAACAAAGAGGATAGTTATCTAGGGCAAAACTCAGATACAGAAACTGGGGAGAAGACATTTTGACTTTTCAGATGAAAATTGCCATGTGCAAATATGTAATACTGAAACACTGATTTTAATTATTAGAGGAAAAAATATTGGAGGGGAAAAAACCCAAACAAACCCAAAAAAGTGTTCTATATTTTAGTCGTAACTGGACCATGATAGAAATTGAACCGGTTTTCAAATATTTTAAGCTCTCCCCAAAACACTGTTTTTTTTTTCCTTTTAGTAATCACTATTATCAGATACATATACCAAACAAAACTCGCATGAGCATTTGAGTTGGAGATTTAAAAACAAAATAAGGACTAGATGGAAAAGGTGGTTTGTTTTCATTTTTTTACTTGTGAATTACTTGTAGTTGGAGATCACTTTCAGAGAAACATTGCGGTAACATTTATTATTTATCCTTATCTATGACACTCATTCTTTTATTAATGTTGGCCAAAATATAGAAAAAGTCAAAGAAGAAGAGGGTAAAGAAATTCTAGAAAGTCATTAAGTTCTGAGGTTTTTTTTGGAGAATCTGTATGAATTAGATGGAGCTTTAGTGAAAATCTCCACCTTATACAAGTATGAAAGGATGTCTCTACATGTTCAGAGGGGTTAAGGAATCAATAACAAAGATGCCAAGAGAACAATTTAAATCTACTAAGTAACTAAAATCCTAAAACCATTATGTGGGGAAAAAAAAGAGAGAGAGAAAAAAGAAAACACTTAAGGCTGATGAAATATCAAGGTTTATTATTCTATTAGACTTTGACAATGAAATGAAATACACAGACCTTTAACAATGTTATTAAAATAAAATTTCAAAGCTCGATTTTTCAATCATGCAGTCAAAGAAAGGAAGACATTTTACAGTCATATCCTGTAGAGTATAGGAAAGTTCTCTGTCAAAGCTGTGTAACATTTTGATTAAGTGCTTGATAGATTATAAATATAAGTCAGAGCTAGCAAGACACTGTAATAAATGGATCGTCTAAGAATGACTTGTGATCAATTTCAAATTACAGAAGTGTGTAATATACTCATTTCTTCCCTACATATACTCTCCTTAATGATGCCTTCAATTAAATGTGTGTTGTTTTGCCTGCCTGTAGGTGCTCAGTGTAGAAATGCATACTGGTGCTTGTATAAATATATATACACATACATGGATGTATACATACATATATATCAGCCACATCTCCTTGTATACAGTTTCAAGTAGAGCCTTCTCTTCCACGAGGGTTTTGTTTTGTCTTGCTTTCATTCATATTATTTTGCATGTCATTAGACTGTTTAAATCAGTGGGAATACCTGCCATTGATGACTTTTGGACAAGCAGACCAGACCCGAAACCCACAGATGATTCCATAGGAAGTCAGTAGCAAATGCAGCGCTGCAAAAAGAGAAGTGCAGAGCCATTCCTATTCAATTACAGTGAGGAACAAAACACTCTGCTTTTTACTGCTGTGCCTCATTTGCACTGCAGCATAACTTCGTGAGATTTTTTTAATAAGGGAAAAAATATTTTGGTATGAACTGAGCAGTAGCTGATTCAGTGCTCTCAACTTTTGTTACCAGTACTGTTCATTGAAATAATATAATTTATTGATATAATTTAACCTCTCTCATATGAATTATTTGAAAGCAACCAGTCTCTTAAGTACTATTGATCTATGCTCTATCCTGATTTTAATGGTCCCACTTGTAATACGCTCTCTGGAATCTACTCTATTCGTCCCTAAGTACCTTAATCTAAACAATTACAATTATATTCATTATAAAAATAATCCATGTAGTACCTAAAAATTTTGACTCTTAGCTGGAATTAACTTGTCATTATCTTGTTCTGAACGGGAAGAAGTCAAAATGACAAGAAATTACTAGAGAAAGAAGAGAAAATTTCCAAAGGGTTTATCTAACAATGGAGAGACAGTTTCCAGTGAAAGTTATTCCACACAACATGTTTTAAATGCATACATTCAATACCATAATAAGTTTGCAGTCAATTGTTGGTTCATAGGTCATTGGTCACAAATTATAATCTAAAATTACTTTCTTATGAGTAAGCTCCAAAGCTATGCAGCGTTTTCATGTATCAGGATCTTTACAGTTCATTGGGAAAGATTCATTATCAATGCAAGCCTGATAAATTTGGCAAGATGTTAACTTTTATTACTAATATTTGTTTGTTTAGTTTACTCTAACATGTTGTACAGTATATTTATAATAAGCATTAGACCAGGAATAATAGGAACTTTCCTTTTGAAATGTCACAAATGTGCCATTCCCTATAATTTTTCAGATATATGGGAAGTGGTGATAGAAAAAGGGGGGAGTGCCGTTCGAAATACGCAATTTGGGGTTTAGGAAGAATTTTTTAAAAGACCAATTTCCATATATCAACACTTCTCAGTGAGTTCCATGAAACATTTTGATATGATTTACCAAAAACAGTTTTTGCATCAGGAACATTACAGTAGCTAATCTGCATCTGTAAAGAGTGGGAAATGGAATCACATTAGATATAAATGTAATGCAAAAAAAGAAAAAAAAGTTAATGCAACATTATGGTAGAGAATTTAAATGTACAATAGTGAGGATATTCAAAGTTATGGTTCCCACAGCAACAGCAATTCAGCTTTATTTACGTTGTAGCTTTATATATGTTTTATTCCTTAAAGGAAAACTGATTTATTTTTTCTCAACTACATAGGGTAACATTTACACATCAGAAAACATTTGTCTCTGAGATGAAGTAGTGAACGCCAAAGATATACATTCAGTAAAACTGGGTATTTCTGACTGTAGTCCGGGAACTACCTTTCTCATTGTAAGGTGAGAGAAATTTGAGAGTAGGGTATTTAAAATAGTGTGCAGTAATTTAATGCAGTTAACTCTTTAACTGATGACTTATCGTGAGATTTGGTAGAAGTACTTGCAAATTTCAGCTAGAGCTACTTGAATTCTAAACATTAAGCTTCTGCTTAAATATTAAATGCTCTTAGTTATTTTGCATTTAACTTGACTGGAGACTTTTTAGCATGCTTTCTATTGAGCTTTTATGCTGATGGGATCATCCATGATATAACCTTTCAGCAAAAATGGTGAATTGTATTACAAGCTTCAGAAGAACCTACTAAACTGATTTCATCTCTCTGTTCTAAAGATAACAGATGAGAAATAACCAAAAAGCTAATTATCTGTATTTGGCTGCATGCTTCACCATAATATCGGGTTTATAGTAATGAAACAGCAATCTCATTTTCATTTCATTTTCTTTGAATAAAATTAACTCATTACAAACCTACCGTATCCTGCCATTAGGCTACTCCCATGTGTATCATTAGTCTAATGTGGACCCTGGACCTTCAGATTCCCCCACTGCAGATTTCTAACATGCAACTGGCAATGCAATTGTTAACCTCTTTTTGGGTACCAGTCCCTACAGAGATACCTGAAGCACTCTTGGCTACTAAGCTGCATCCAGAAATTCCAACTTCTGTCTGTCGCTATGGCACACGGAAACAGTGCAGCTGTTAGTAATGAGATAACTAAAGCTTTTCCATTTTATATATGAAGGTTTGAATTATGAGGCATTTGGTTACAGTTTCTCCCCCGTCTCCCAGGGGAATTTTGCCTTCAGTACAAAATCCATCATGCCGGAGATGCCGCGATATTTCTTAGGGCAAGATTGGCTGGGGCTTCTATGGTGTGAGAGAGGTATCTAGACAGTGGTGCTGTGTTTAGACATAGAACAAAGCCAAGCCACGGGTTGGGTCATTGTCCCACCATCAGCTGTAGTATGAGCCCTTGCATGGACCAGGGATAGTACATTCCACAAACTGTTCCTAGTGGCAATTCTGATGTAGGGGAGGAAAGGTTAACCCCATAAAGATGACCTTTGTCACAGCACGTGGTCCTTTTAACTGTCAGCATAGGCATCTCCTGCTCGCCTAACACACTTCGAATATCAGGGAAGGTCAGGATCTGTCCATGCTATTAAACTTTGTGGGCTTCTAGAGGTGATTCCTGGTCTGTGGGCCAAGTAAAACACAGCACTTTGTCCCCACCCAAACCCTTCTGAGATTTAACTGAGATAGGTAGCTGGAGCACCTAAAAAACAGGCGGGAGATAAATTAAGGATTTTGTAGTATTGAGTAGTGCTAGTCCTCACAGAGCTTTAACTAGCAGTGGGCTTGTGTGCTAACAAGCCCAAGGATATGTGGTATCATGAAGCTAGTTACTGGGTGCAAATGAGATTTTCTTAGGTCCTGGGGCCTGTGAATTTTGGTGGCTAGCACCTGGTGGCTAGGTGGGCTGTGAAGAAAATTGTTGTTCAGAGGCCATCCATCACATACTACCTGTCTTGATGTCTGGTCTAATGCTTTAGCATGCTGTGCTAAATTAAGCCCTTTACTTTCTGTGATCTACCTAAAATTGTGTTTGTTTATCATCAGAACTGCGCCTGTAAATCTTTGTATGCATGTATTCTGACAAATAATATATGAACTGTTCTTTGAGTGCCCTATACACACAATTCAACTGAAATTTCTGGATTGTTTGTTTATATTCTCAGCCCTGGAAGTCTTTTTTCCTTGTTTGTAAGTCTTCTTTTTTTTAGACCAAAGTAAAAACAGATTCATATTTCATTACTCATCATCATACTCCTTAGCAATTTTACTACAGAAAACAGTCATTTCACATAGGGATTAAAAAAGATTTTCACTTGAGTTTCAGTCCTGCAGAATGCAAGAAGGAACATTTGGAGGGAGCAATACAGAGACTTTTCCACTCGTAAATCAACTCTGTCTAAAAACAGCAGACAAGTCTTCTAAGAACCCTTCAATACAGTAATTTTGGAGAAAACAGAATGACATTATGAGTGAAAATCTATGCTTATCTGAGTGTGATAAATTAGAATCAGATCCAACTACATGGTTCTGATTGTTTTCACAGAAGGTTTACAAATAAATAAATATCACACACATGATGTCAGAATACCATAGGAATAATACTTGAAAAATCTACTGAGATGTAAAAAAAAAAAGAACACATGCATAATTCTGTTACTTGGTAATACATTCTAAAGACAGTGAAAGATCATGAAAAATATAATTTTTAAGACATAACTTCTAAATTTATGTATCTAGATATTCCTAAAACAGAAATCTTCAGAGTAGACTTAAATCCTTTAAAAATCTGAAGTTGTAAAGATACTCCCTTGGGAAAGAGAAATATGTAATGAAATTACTAATTTTAATTGTACAGAATTTACAGAAAACCATTGAAAATGTTGTTATGAGCTACTATGGACTCATTTAAAACATCATCATGTATATGGCAATATAAAAATATTTATTATAGCTCTGTGAAACTCACACAACGCATTTCAGAGAAGCAAACATACATGATATTCTCTGTTTCCTAATAATCTAACTTATTACTTGTAAGAGAGAGCCGTGTATTTCTTCCAGCAAAATATCGCTTCTGGATTAGGCAAATGAGATGTGACGGAAAATATTGGTTAATCAGTTTTAAAAATTAATATTTTTTCTAAGTCAGTTGTGTTTGGGGTGCTGGAAATTCTGGACATTTCCACATGGATGGCATTTCCTCATCTTTGAATATACCAATCAGAAAACCCTGGATTAAAAATCCAAGGTTGTTCAAATTTCCCTGGTTACAAATAATGCTGGGGTGGTTTTCTGCTTTCCATGGTGCCTTAAGAAGGAGAGCTCCTCACAGAGAATTTGGTGTTGCTGCATCATCTGGCTGGATTCACCCTATGGGCTTCATAAGGAGAGGGAGTGAGCGACCACTTCCTCTGGAATGTTAATGCAGAGGATTTGGTTTGGGTTTCTCCTGGTTGAAGGCAGTTTGGAGCAGCAAGGCGTGCAGAGGGAGCCCACATGTATATATGTATTAATGTGTGTGTTTAGAGTTAGAATGTATTAGTTTGGACATTGAGCCGACAATATGGGATGAGGGGTGGAATGTCTTGGGCTGACTTTATGATGTGTATCCCCTATCGCCTGCTCTATGCCCAGACACGATTCCTGTGCCTTTCTGTGTCTTTAAAATTGGGTGCAAGAGAAAGAGGAAAAAAAAAAGCTAGACAAACTTTTCAAAACAGTTTTGCTCCAAGGACATTCACT
>VZTA01021943.1:455604-508737 GCA_013398855.1 Mohoua ochrocephala
CTGCCTTCTATAGAGGAGACATTCCTCCCAGAGCGTTCCTCCGAATTTTTGTCTCAAACCAGGACAAAGACCCAGACCCAGACTTGCCTGGAGACAAGTGGGAATCCCAGGAGCTGTCACAAGCTGACATTTACAGCAGTGGCACTACCACTATTGCAAGGATTGGGGAACAAAGGCCAGATTGAGGCTTTTACTTGTTTTCCACCAAAGCTACAGCAAACAGATTGTCTGCTGGAGATGACAGGGAGAATCACTCCTGGCTTTGAAAAGGATAGAAAGGAAAACCCAGGGAACTACAGATTGTGAGACTCACCTCTCTGCCTGCAACACTTGACAAGGGCAGACTGACCAATGTCATCTATCTAGATTTTTGCAAAGCCTTCAACATGGTCTCACATGGCATCCTTGTCTCCAAATTGATTTGAATTTGGAGGGTGAACTTTGGTGAATAAGGAGGTGGCTGGCAGCCAGAGAGTTTTGGTCAACAGCCCTATGTCCAGGTGGAGGCCAGTGATAAGCACTCAGGCTCTGTCTTGGGACTTTTTAATAGCTTCTTCAGTAACAAAGACAGTGGGATTGAGTGCATCCCCAGCAAATTTGCAGATGACATGAAGCTGAGCAGTGCATCTGGCACAACAGAAGGATGGGATGCCATCCAGAGGGACCAACTTGAGAAATGGGCCCACAAGATCCTTCTGGAGTTCAACTAGCAGTTGAAGTGCAAGGTACTGTGCCCAGGTCAGTTTCCAGCAATTTCAGACATGAGCACAGACTGGGAGACGAGCTCATGTTGCCCAGAGAAACTGTGGATGCTCCATTCCTGGAAGTGTTCAAGGCCCGGTTGGCTTTGAGCAACCTGGTTTAGAGTAGTATCCCTGCCATGGTGGGAAGGTTGGAACTAGATGATCTTCAAGGTCCCTTCCAAACCAAGCCATAGCAAGCAGAATGAGGACAAAGAACAGCATGAGGTTAAAAAAACCCCAAACAAATCAAACTCACACCACAAAAGCAAAAGAAACATGACGTACCTGTAAAAGTATTGATTTTAGAAGACTGGCTACAGCTCAAACTCAGAAACTTCAGAGGCAAACTTTGCAGCTTGGTACAGGAGATTACCTGAGAGGACCATAGGTCTCCCTCCTAGTGTTCACATTTCTAGAGGCTGGAGGAAATCAGCCACCCCACTCTCAACTGCGTCACTCCAAGGTGTTCCTTCCCTTGGCCCTCGTGTAATCGTTAATTCTGGACACCTGTTGTCCCAGGGGTTCCTCAGGACAACTTCACAACAGGAAAGATCTGTTTGCTTTGGGAATGTCTTCTGCATTTCAAAACATAAAGACTTAATCATAGTCAACTGCTGCATTAACTTGCACCAAGCACAGCTCTCCCTCAAGAGTCTGCCTTGAATCAGGGAAAACCTCATGTAGTTCATGGTCATTTTGAGTCTGATCAAGCCTGGAATACGACCATTCTCAGTATTGTGATAGCAACACTTAGTACTACAGTGTGTTTGCTAGTGTCTCGAATCAGAGAAATGAGACGTCTAAATTGGCATACATTTGCAAATGGTTAATAAAATGTACAGAAGTTTGTCGGTCTTTAAACTCTTTAAACGTATTTCTGCTGAAATGTCAATATGAGCAAATATGGCCACAGGTATTTCCGTCATTTGTATGGACAGTTTGAAAACCAAACAAAAAATGTTAACTTAGATGAACCAGGAACTCAGTAGTTTTAGACTACACAATCACTACTAGCAGGCAAATGACATATTTGAATTTGTCTTTGGAGGTCAGGATAGACAACCCAAATACTTCTGGTAGATAGAAAGATGATCCATCTTTCTGGTCTTATAGGATTTATTATTAAACATATTTATCTCTGGGTGACTTCTATACTGTATCATAATTTCATATTTTCCAGATGGCAGATATACACTTTGGATTCACTTATCATAATTCCTCCAGATATTTTGTTTTCTTTGTCTTTCTGTACTGGTTGTAAGCCTCTGCCTGTGACATTTTAGGAATTCATTTTCTCAGTTATGCTAAAGACCTTACCGATATTTTGGTTCATATTTTCTATGTCCTTAACCTCCTTTAGGGTCTGGCTCAATAACTTGGTCTTATGTAACCATACCCATCATGCTGACTTAAAATTCATTGCTCCAAAATTGGCCATTCCTAAATTTTTTGGGATGGAAATGGTTAACAAGCTGCAAGCACAGGAACAGTGCTTGCCCCGTTAAGTTCAGCCTGTCCAAAACACTGGTGAAAATCTAAAGCCAAGAAAACTTTTTTCCTTTCCAGCTATTGTTTATAACTTGCTGTTGACAATCCTTTCCAGATTTGAAAAAATACTCACTTTTCTTGGTTTCATTCCACTGACCATACAATTAACCTACTTGGATAGTGTCTCTTTTTTGATTAATAACTTCTTATTTTATCACTATGATGCATAGTGGTACTTAGTTTCACAGTGTTGGTGGGATTTCCCTTAAAAATATTCTGAGTTTTTGAAGTCTTTCCAGAGGCAGGAAGGACTTGTCTTTACACATGCATTACATTATAGATATTCTCCCTGTGTCCTTTATTTTGGTATAAACTTCTGTGGGCCTGCCAGGCCCCTTCAGTTCTGAAGCAGCATTTCAGATTTCTTTATCATTTTCTCTTGTCCTTCTAAAAGGAGTTGGGTTATTATTTTGTAGAGTAAAGGTAAGCATCCACTCCCAAAACCATTTTTATATTCATCTGTTAGTAAATTATTAATGTGTGTGTGAGATCTGTGCATAAATCTAATGCATCCTGTGCTTGTTACAGCCTACTCAGGTTTGTCTTACTACAATATTAGAAACTTCAGACTAAACTGCATTTCAGAAGCAATCAGTTATATCCTTGGCTAGGGACTGTGGGTCATAATTAATTAATTCTAAATTTGCACAGTTTTTTAAAGGAGTAGATATGTCTTCCTAGCATTAATAATTCTGCCTAACATTTTTAGATACAACCGTATTTTAAAATATAGTATGGATAGGAATATTTAATTAAAAAGCGTAATAACAGTGTTTTATTTTTCCTCTTCAACAATTGTTTAGCACTTGCTGTTGACAATCCTTTCCAGATTTGAAAATAGACACACTTTTTTTGTTTCATTCTACTGACCATACAATTAACCTGCTTGGATAGTGTCTGGTGTTGATTAATAACATCTTATTTTATCACATGGATGAATAATTTTATCTGTATAATTCTAATATAGACCAAATATAATTAACTCTCTTTTATAATAATAGTGATCTTTCTTATATGTCAGCATTTAAAAGAGTATTTATAATTTCAAGACTTTTTACAGCCCTTAAAACTCATATTAAACCCGTTCACACACAATGAAAAAGTCAGAAACGGATGATGATAATAGACCAAACTCCTACTTCAAGAGACAGTAGAAAAACTCCCCTTTATTTTTCATGTTTCAAGTATTTGTTTCAAAATGGGTTTAAGAACATTATACATTGTCACTAGCCTAAATTAAGAAAGAAGTCCTTGAGCAATTGATTTATTTTACAATAAAACAGCTGTAGAAATAGATTTACATATTATTACCAAAATCGGTAAAATAAATTTCTTTAACATCAATGTAGCATTAAGAAGCAGGCATTGTTTATTTGGGAAGATGCACAGGGGCCATCCACCAAAATCGTGCATGCCAAATATAGAAACTCTGTTTATATATCATATTTTACATAAGGAACATCTAAATAAATTTCAGTTATGAAGAATGGTGGTTTTTTCTGCACAATGACTGCTGCAGGAGGACGTTCAGTACCCCTTGGCTATTACCACATAAAATCTGCATCTTTGGAAACTAGTTTTTGAATTCTGGGGCAGGATGTTATCAGCAATGGGCCCACAACAATGGCAGCCAACCTGTGGTAAGACCCTTTTCTTTTGATTTCTAGGAAAAAGAATCAAAACTAGTGGTCAAACATACTTCTGCCAGCTTAATGTACAGACATAAAATATCATCTCTGAAAATGTAACATTGGTGATAATCTTGAAAACAGTTGTTCAGGCCACTTTGAACTAAAAACTTGTAAAAAGGTGTTTTGTCGTCAAAAAGGGTTCTAAAATTCCTTCTTGTTTCAGAACCAGTTATTTGTATTCTTTTAAAGAGAGCTAATTCATTATTAACAAATCTAAAAAATTATTTTCACTTACAGAGTCAAAGCTGGGCCCACTACTGGGTAGATGAGGTTGATAATACTGCCAGGGGCTAGGTCATGGAGCCTAAGTAATGGGAACCAGTAGTGGAATTAGTCAGGAGACAGCCACATAGTCAAGAGAAATGGTGCTGCAAGGGACTATCTCCTTCTCCCAGCCAAACTGCAAACCCTGTCTCAATCACTTGTGCATGGAGGTCTTATGCCAGTGCATTGTTGAGGTGAAATTGGAATATCTGCCTAATACTCGGGGCAATCTCTATTGGAATTGTATCATGTATGAAGCATCATGGCGGGCACCTCTCCTGCACCATTGGGTGTGTCGAGTGTATGTATATTACACTAGATTAAAATGCATACCCTATATTGCTAATAAAGATACTAATTAATAGCATGTATATGGGTATTGTACTGTAGGACTAACTAAATAAATATGCAGGCTGGGTGCATATCTGGAATTTAAAAAAATAAAAGGACTGATGATGCAGAGGAAGTGCAAAACCTGCAAGTTCTGAAGAAGTCAGAAAAAGATCAGCGTCTCAAAACGCCAAAGTACGGAGTCCTGGAAATAATTTTCTCAAAGTTGAGTGAGACATTTAGACCAGAAATTGCTTCTGGACCACAGGGAGATTAAAGTTGGCTACAGATATTTAAGTTAAAAGCAAGAGATGTTGGAAGGAAAGTTGAGGAGGAGACTCTTAGGGTAGACAATAAAGTAAAAGCACAAGAGTTTTTTAGGGGTACCATTGAAGAAAGCTGATAAGGGAAATTAGGAGGTAAGCCTTACAGACCAAGTCTATTGCAGGGAGGCTTGTGGATTTTCAGAAGGTTTGATGGTGGTAGATAAAAATGTAGAAAGTTGACAATAAGCCACAAGGACTTCTCCCAGTGGTGCTCTACTACTCCGGGCTCATACACATACGACCATGAAAGAAGCCAATCAGTGTTAAATGAGGGAGTGTCACTGTTCATACCACGCCTAGAAAGAGAGCAAAATGTTGGACCAAAGTAGGTCCTTTAGACTTGTAATCAATTAGAATTGAGGAACTGTCACCTCAAACCTTACTGGTCAAGTTTAAACTGAGCTTGAATTCAGAGCAAATTTTAAACCACAGGAAAGGACATTCACACAGACTGGACATCCATGATTTCTATTGATACACCATTTTCCAACTGAGTGCCTTGTCCCAGTCAGACCTTTTTTTGTAATGAACTTCCTTGGGATTTCAAATGTGTCTTTTCTGAATAACAGTAGCAGCTCCAGATCTCTGCTGAGTGTGGTAATGAAGGTGGCCCTACTGCTCCTGCCTGCCTTGCCAACCCTGCAGCTAGCTCTTCCAAAGCAGCAAAGGAGCTGCTTGGAGACCAAAGTGGGACCTCTCATCCTTAGAGTGCTGTGGCATTCTCTGAACATTTGCTATATTTATTGTATTTAGCTTACTGTGGCTGTGATCACTGAGCACATGGAGAAACGAGGCAAGATGAATATTTTCTTCATAGTGGTAGGAATATTATGAAGTAATTTTCTCTTTTGTGTCAGGAGAGTGCGAGTTTTACTCAAGGAGTTTTTTCTTCAACCAAGCCAGTGACAACGACAAAATCTAAATGAGCCTTTCTTCAACCTCTCTTTTTTTACATCTTTGAAAAAACTGTTTCTTTCAGCTTTGAGTAACATCACTGGGGTTCCTGGGGCACCATGACCACCTACTTAAATCTGCTGGCACTGTTCTAAGAGGATGAAGAAGGAATGGGTTCCCACTTCTAACCAGTTCCCACTTTCTGCTTCCCCTGCCCAGCCACCGTGAGACTTTTTCTCTAAAGATTCCAAAGACAGAGACTAGGGATGGGGGATGCTTCCAGGGATGGGGCATCCACCACCTATCTGAAAATAGGGTTTAATCGTGAAACAAGAATATAGGTCTGTACAACAAGGAAGAAAGTAGCAAGTGAAGATTGGTGGATAATGTTTTTTCCTTTAGAGTGCCTAGTATCCAATATATTTTTGTACCCTTTGTTTCCTCCCCCGAATCATTTTTGGAAATGAGCTTCTAGCCCAATATTTATGGTTAGATACAGCTACCTTCGTAGATGGTAACAATGCCCTCTGTGCAGCTATCCAGAGAACAGTATGAGGGCTTTCTTCCCACTGCTTCTGAAGATAGTTGAAGTTCCCATCAAAACATTCTTTGACATTCCGTGCAGAAGGAATTTATAGTGTCCCATGTCAAGACAGAATACAGCAGATGAGCAGCCTACTCAAGCCATAAATGAGCTTGAATGCAGTAGAATATATGCACTAGAACTGGTTAATTGCAAATTTTAATACATTACATGAGAGGACAAAGAAGTACTTTTTTTATACAAAATTTTTGGTATTGCTACATTTAACTCATTGAGTCTGTACTTTAGCACCACTGCCTAAGTGGTGAAGAGGCATTTTCAGAATCATAGAATAGTTTGGGTTGGACGAGACCTTCAAAGGCCACCTACTCTAACCCCCCTGCAATGCACAGGGACATATTTAACTTGATCAGGTTTCTCAGAGCTGTGTTCAGTCTGGCCTTTATGCTTCCAGGGATGGGACATCCACCACCTCTTTGAGAAACAAGTTCCAGTGTTTCACCATCACATTTGAAAAAAAATAGGGCATATCTAGCCCACATCCATCCTCTTTTGGTTTAAAAATATGACTCCTTGTCCTGTCGCTACAGGCCCTGCTAAAAAGTTTGTCCCCATCTTCTCTACAAGCCTGTTTTAGGTACTAGTAGACTGCTATAAGGTCACCCTGGAGCCTTCTCTTCTCCAGCTGAACAACCCCAGCTCTCTCAGCCTGTCTGCATAGGAGAGGTGCTCCAACCCTCTGATCGTATTTGTGTCCCTTCTTTTGGCCTGCTCCGAAAGGTTCACATCTTTCCTGTACTGAGGACCCCAGAGCTGGATGCAGCACTGCAGGTGAGGTCTCACCAGAGAAGAGTAGAGGGGCAGAATCCCCTCCCTCGCCCTGCTGGCCGCGCTGCTTGGATGAAGCCCAGGACACAGCTGGCCTCCTGTGCAAGTGCACGTTGCCGGCTCATATCCAGCTTCTCATTCACCAGTCCCTCCAAGTCTTTGTTGGCAGGGCTGTTCTCAACCCCTTCATCCCCAGCCTGTATTGATACTTTATTACTGATTTTCTTTTTACTATTCTTTACTTAGTAACTCCTGATTTTTGGGGGAGGAATGAGAGAGTGGAGGAGATGGCGGCAAAAAAGGCCATTTGTCCTGTGGGAGCTTGTTAATGACTCGTAGAAATGTGTGCTCTTATTGGGGAAAAAGTGCTTTACCTATAGTTAATCCTACAGAAATGTGGGGTGAGGTCCCAAGACTGCAATACTTATTTTACATAAAACATCAGGTTGGTCCTTAAATAGCAGTCCCAGAAGCACAAGGCACTTTATTATCCATTAAGTTACTTAGCATCCACTATATTTTTTTTAAAGTTGTTTTCCCAAGAGGAGTTCCTAATATATGGTATTCCAGCACAGAGGAAAAAGAGCAAAGTATCTACAGCAAACAATCTTCTCCTAAATTTATTCCTTATAATTTAGGAAGTGTCATAGTCAGCAGTAAGAGTGCTGACAGATGTGCATACCTCTCTAAATCTAAGATCTCTTCTGGACCTCTGTATGGACATGGCAGATGTTCTTTGCCTTTTTTTTTTTCTGAGAAGGGGAAATACTTATTTTGAAATGTTTCCCTCGAATACTTCTATAGCAAGTATTTTTCTGTGTTGGTTTAGAGTGGGCAACTCTAGGTGTAGGCATCTAGGTGGAGGGCTGGGTGGACAGTGGAGAACAGGAGAAGGCAGACCAGAGGCACTGTACATCTTTTAGGCAGTGCAGAATCTCTGTGGAGAATCCTACACTAGAAACCTAATACAAATGAAGGTATCTGGCACTAGATTATGTACCTCAAAAACAAACGAGCGTGTTTCCAGCTACTCCTGAAAAAAAAGGTGGGTGGAGAAGTGATTATTCACATGCCCTCAGATGTCTACCAGAAGTTGTTCCTTTCTGTAGATGTCACATTTAGCTGAAATGAGTCTCCTGCTCTGACTTGCCAGGCTCTCTGTGTGGGCTGTCTGGTGAGCACACAAGTCTGCTTGCTCAAAAGTGGAGAAATTCGGTTTCACAAGATTTCTTCTAAGGCAGAGGTGAACTCAAAATTCTTGTATTTTCCATGGTGAGGCAAACAATATAACACGATGAACAAAATGTGAGGGGCGATGAATTCTGGAAACTAAAAGAATTGGTTATTGATTGTAATGGAGACATAGAGAAGAAAGCCTGAGCTTTGCAAAAAGAATTAAGTGAGAGGGAAAATAAATGCTTCTTCCAAAAGGAGAAGCTGAAACTTATAAAAACTGCTCACTCAGGGTCAGGTTATGAATGTGAAGTTAATACCATCAATAACAGCATTTGGAGAAACACTTTTTTTTCACTACTATTAATTTTAATTAGTACTATTTTAATTTTAATTAAATTATCACTTCCTTAACTGTGTTGGCTTTCAGTTGCCCAAATCAGCAGTATGCCCAGATTTGCTTTAGTTATTAAAGTGATAATGTACTACAACAGACACACAGAAACTACCTTCCAAGGCATGCTCCAAATTATATGAAGTGCAGAGATAAAGTTGCATGTGACCAAAATATGGATTAATTTTCTGGGTTTTGCTGTTGTCATTTTTTTAAAAAAATATTTCTTCAGCAAAATTTCCTAATATAAAAAAGGGAGTTCTGCTGTTACGGAAAGGTATTAGTAAAAGTTCATGGTAGCCAAAGGATGCCGTTCTGACTAATAATCTTTTAATCTTTCCTATGCCCCTGTCCTGTCAAACTGGCTGGTGCACAAAGGTCAATGCCTCTGTCTCCCTTTGAACTGTTACATAGTCTAGCAAGAGATGTCTTAAAAATCCCTTCAAAGATGATGGAGAGTTAGCTAGCTACTTATTTCAGTTCTCTGGAAAAACAAGAGAGAAGTTAGAAGAAGCAAGTCTCTGAATTAAGGGGAAGAACTTTTGAGAGTAGGAGTGATCTAAATGTTGGTCTGCCTATCCACAACTCGTAGGTTTGTATACCCTTTCCAAAGATCATGCCTGTAAAACCGGTGGCAAGATGGGAAAGCAGGGATGTTACTGCACTGTTACTGCTCCATCAGCAGATTTCAGTCTACCCTCATTTAAAATCTCTTCTTTTGAAGCTTTGTGGAATGCAGCATTACCCATCTATCTGATCACTAATCCATAATGAGAATGTTACTCTGTTTGCCCCAATATGAATGTTCATATTAAAAAACAAAAAGAAGATAAAACAAAGCACTTCAGCAACTATCCGGAACACTCTCAGTGAAGTGAGGCTGCCATGCCTACCATGACAGGGACGCTTTTGCCCTCCTCATTTTTTTAATGTTTGGAGTTTGAAATGACTCAATTCAGCACAGTCCATTTCCTCTCAGGTTCATTTCTTTATGATGCTACAAGAAGAATAACTTTCAGCTTCCAGCCACCCACAGAAGGTGCAGTGTAGTGCGTCTGGTTTATGTGCTTTGTGTGTGCAGTGGCTGCTGATGATATATTATTCACCAACATCCTAACTGCAAAGGCAGATGGTTGCCGTGGTTGATAGGTTAATTTTAAAGGGGTTTTGTTAGCAAACAAGTCGTAGAAATAAAGCAGAAAAATGCCCAAGTTTGGGTCCAGCCTCTCCCCCTTTCCCAGGGACGAGCTGCTTGCATCTTCAGCAAGAATTCAAATGAATTGAAAATTCCTTTAGAACTGACAGCCCAAGTGTAAGAATGATAAACGGCTTTGGCCTTGATGATTTTTATTAAGCACTAAATGTCACATTTAACCTGCATTACTGAAAGCAATTACCCATGTATCAACAGTCAAGCAGTGCAGAGCTAGACGCCTGAAGCAGTAGCATTATGCTCCATCTGGGAATAAGGATTTTCAATTAGAAGGCAAATAGCTGGAGAGGGGATCAAGTCCTCCAGTGGCTCCCAAAGGAGGTCTATGAGAAGCAAAGTCTTCATATCCAAGTAATCGCAGGCAATGTCAACAGAGCATTCCAAACCATCTGCTGCCAGAGTAGCGTTTACTTTATCAAATCTCAATATTTACAGAACACTGATCAGCTCGTGGGACCAGGATGGCTCACTGCCAGGGTGTTCTGGGAAATTCATTTTAAGGTGTGTTTCAGTAGGCTAATTAATTTACAAGCACCTGTTTCATCACTGGGAGCTGTTAGCACACCAGATGAGCAGCAGCAGGGGAAGGGGACTTTTTTATCCTAGTTAAATTGATTTCAATTGATGTTCATTTACTGATGGCACAGTTGTAGTTTAATGTGAGCATGGCCTAAAGTCTTTTTGTTTATTAATGTGTAAGCCAGTTTAGACAGTTTATTATTTACAAATACACTTTGACTTTAGGAGACCTGTGAGATTTTTAAAGTTAAATATAGCACACACTTTTCTACGAGAAATATTGTCTGTGTGTGTATATATATATAAAATGTATACGTCCTATTCCATTTTGGTTATTCGTGGGATTTTTTTCAATCCTATGTTGTTTAAAAGAAAAAAAAACCCAAACAGCTTTTTCTGTTAAAAATGGGCCTGACTCTGTTGGTGCATTATTCAGAAAGTCTCTGTGAAGGAAACATCATGTTGTAAACGTCTTTGGATCTAGCGCTGGTAATCGTGCCACCTAACCTCACACTGCTCTGACGTGCTAGACATTGAGGTTCCTAACTTCTGTCTCAGATTCCTCCATCAACAAAGGAACTAGAATAACTTATTACACTACGTCTTCACATCAGGGAGTCAATTTTGAATTAATTAATTCATGTTTCAATGTCATTTTTCAAATGGAAAGTTCGGGATAGCCTAGTTAAGATGTGACAAGTGGCACAGAGGAGTGATTTGTAAAGCGAATCATTTTTGTTTCATGGGTATGGTGTTTGGAATTTGGGCTTTTTTGCTGTCTAGCTGCAGAGCTTCCACAATCTGTGTACTACCCCAGTAATAGCCTAGAGGTACATTTTGTAGAAAGAGAGTCTTTTTCCAAGTTAGTTGGACTTTTGGCCAGAGTATTTTCACAGAAAACTACTCAGATCATAGTGAAGACACAGAATGAGTTGCAAACTTTATTTTGCTAAAATTTTAGAGTGATAGGTTTGAGAAAATAAATCGGAGAGTAACTTGAGGATAACTTGAATTAAAACATCTGGATAAGATTTAAGAGGCTTGGAAAGTCCTGGAAGTCTTAAGCTGCTTGTTTGGTTTTCAACAGATCTTCGTCATTCAGTTCTCACTCAGTAAAATCAGTGCTGCCCCACCAGCCTTGTTTAGGATCTTTGCACTGGGCATTGGGGACTGTGTTTGACATGTGCTGCTACAGCAGTTTGCAACTTACTGCTCCGGTGACGTTTGGTTCCTCTTGACACTGCAGTAATAGAAAGAGGGAATTATGATAATTTTTTTGATGGTAATGTCAAGACAACCCAACCCAACTCATGCTGACTTCCTCTTATACTCATGTAGTACAATTATCATCTGTTTGAATTACTGGTCTAGATCTTCTTTACACGGTGGGTGTACGGTTCTTGTATGAGATGGAAAAAACAGGAGAAAGCATAAATAGCTCAGGCAGCTGGAAGCTCATCTTAAATAGATTTAGACTAGAAATAATGTATTTTTTTTTATTGTGAAAATTATCTAGTCATGAAATTTTTACAGGGGGCTAGCGGACTGTAAGTCTTTAGATCAAAACTATTTATATCTCACATACCTTTGCCTGGGCTCAGTAATGAAGACCCTGATGATGAAATCCTCTTGTCTACTGTGTGCTGAAGATAGAACAAGTATATTTGTTTTCTGTTTTCAACTTCAGGTCCATGCTTCCCTGGTAAATTTTGGGCTACTTCAATGAACGACAAAAATTATTTAAAAAAAAATTAATCCTGTATTATGTTATATAATGGCCTACAGATATGAAGGAGCTTGAATCAGGTTCCGTCATGGGAGTTTTGAAGGTCCATGAATGGGAAAAACATTTGAAACTACTTTTCTAGTGAATTAATGATGGGGTTTTGCTTTAAAATTAATTCAACATTTTTTTATTTCATCCTTTGGAAAGAAGGAGAAAGAGCCTGGGTGTCCTTTCTGTCATTCTAGGTAGAAGGTGCTCCAAGGAGTGCCTTGAGGCAGCAGTGACCTTTGAGTCACTTGTGGCATTTCACAGGACGGTTTTGTCCTTGGCCCATGCACAGGCACATCTTTCTGTGTCAGGAATCTTACAGGATAGTCAGAGAAACTTGTTTGCAGCTGACTAATTGCACAGACTACCACAGACATTTAGAATATGCACCCAAAGGATGAAAATATTGCTCTCTACAAATATGCAATACTACTATAGTATTCATTTTTCATTTAGGATTACATAACTGTTATATAGTGATGAAAGTTTTCTTTCTGTGTAAAATGTTTTCATTTGTTTTAAATTCACTCCTTCCCTGGTCCTGAACTGACAGACTCCGTTTCTTTGGATTCACTTTGACAGAAGAGAGCTTATTTCCAGCCTTTGCGTTTGTTACCCATTAGCTAGAGGGATTTTTCTAAGAGAGTTATTTAAGCATGAAGGTCTTATAAGTTAGCTTGTTTACCTATTGTTGGTGGAGCACAATAATGGATTGGAAATACTTGCAGAAAGATGAAAAACTTTTTATGAGCATCCACAGTTTTCAACCTTATGATTATCCCATAGCCATGATCTTACCCAATTTCTCATGTAAAAAGCAGTGTGTTGGCATTTCTTTGTCTTTTTCTTATCTTTATGAGTAGAGAAGGGAATTTGCTAGATGGTTTTTGTGGGTTTCATTATATGGTTTGGTGGTTTGGGTTTCATTTGGGTTGGTTTTTTGAAACACGCGTCATTGTTTTTCTCATCTCAGGCTGCTTGGATGCAGTAACACTGGGGTCTGAGAAGTATCCTTCATGTGGAAAATGGAGAAAATTTAATCATGCCATAAGACTCAGAGGGATCTTAAGTCTGCTCGAGGTCTGAGATGAGGACAGCTGAACATGATCATAAATTTTTTGCCTATAGCGTGTTGACCAAGTGCTTGGATTTGTGCAAAACAGAAAATGTCACATTTCAAGGAGCTTCTGTACTGTAATTCAGTTGTTTCAAACATTGTCCACATTCTATTTCTGAATTTCAGAGGACATGTTCATCAAAAATTTCAGCATTTCAAGGAAGAGAATATGACTCTAAAAATAAGAAAGCTGTAGTTTTTCAAGACAGATGGGATTTGCTTTGACTTCTCAAATCTGAAAAAACATCTTTGAAGAAGAAATGGCTGTTGATAATGGCACACATTATCAACAAATTAAAAGGCTGGTCGGCAGTCCTAAACATACGGCAGTGGTCATATAAAGCCAATTGTTTATACTTAAAAGCAGCCTTTTCTTTCCAAATCTTTCCCAGTTCAATGAGAAAGGATTCTTTATTCCGCAATAGTAATTTTGTCCATATTTTAATCAGTGCAGTGATGGATATTTTACATTTGAAAGAAATTTCAGCAGAGATGTAGTTCAGGCAACTTGAGATAGAGCAAATTGTGACTTTTTAGGATCATTATGGTATATCGTAGGTCTTCAGAACAAGATGAAATTATTTTCATCTACAAAGAGAGTAGCACCAATCATTTAACATGCACATAAATACCAAGAGAGTAAAATCCTGGACTCTCTGAAGTCAATGGCAAAATGTTTCACAGAATCTAAAATTTTACTCAGTAAGTTTTGAGAAAACACGTCACATTTTCTCCTGCAGTATTTATATTGAAATAATGTTTTAAATGTGGTACAGAGACTGCAGAGAATAATGTGGCCAGCCAGCCTGGGGTTGCCAGCCAGCAATCCACAATGTCAGAGGGAGAAGGTGGCACGTACAGCACACCTTACAAGTAGTGCAACTACATAGCAGAAAATAGACTGGAAATACTGTTTATTCTCCCAAAACCCGATAGTACCTACCACTACAGTCACGGGTTTGTGCCAGGTACTTTTTGGCAAGCGCGTTAGCCTGATGATTCCCCTGCACTCTTGTGGCGTTTTATTGCTATTAGTTTGCGTGCGGTGGGACACATTCTTTATTTGCTACGGAAACGCAAGAAATGTTTAAAATGTTGCAGGTTTAGCACAGGTGATTAAAACTGTAGGGAGAAACTTCTGTATTTGTTCAGTTTTGCTGTTAATTGCAGAGGAGATCTGTTCCTTGCAATGCAGAAAGTACATACGAACCCCTAAGTCCTGGAGTTTGTGTGGCCATTGATGTTCAAAGAGAAGACACTATACAGCTCAAATTAGTACATATAGAAGTCTGTCTTCATTCTCCCCTGAGACCTAGAGGTGAAACAATGGATATTTAACTTTTAGCAGAGTCTGTAATCTGTTCACTCCCCGCTGTTTGCTCCTTCGCTCTCCTTCAGCACCCTTTCACAGCCTGGCTTCCACAGTGCTCTCTCAAGGGTGATTCAGCTTACTGTAATTTTATTGCTGGTAGTTCTGTTTTATTTAATGGCATTTGTTTTACTTTGCAATATTACTTTAAGCTCTGATCTGTTGTAGGATAAAGATGTTATTATGACAGTGTTAGCTTCTCTGTAAATTACAGTGCCTTGAGGATTGCATTTTGAGACTACATGTAAACACTTTACAGAGCTAATAACATAGATACCATATGTAAAGCTTGAAAAATATTTAAATAGGGCACATTTGAAGGAATAAAACAATCAAAAGGCTTTTTGGGGGATAATGCAGATTACACTGAATTGTTTAAACTCAATGTACAGCTTTTAAAACACAACCCATGTACCATCATCCATTTCCCCTTTTCTTCCTGCTTACCTACAATTTATTTGAACTATTCTAATATGTTTCCAGCAGAATTCCTTTACAGTAATTGACGAGATCTCTGGGATAATGTCTTTGGAACAATAACCTTTCATTTAATGCAACAATCATTAGTCATTTTTGTTAACAGGCTTGCCTAGAAGAAAAACAAAAATTCTACCAAAATGAAAACAAACAAGCTAGTTAGAGCTGTTTAGACAGAAATGTACCACTTTCTCTGCTGGCAGTAATATTGCCTCAGTGTTTTTGTTGACTCCAAATGGGGGGTTTTAATCCTTTTGCAAGGAAAATAACTACAAGGTTGCAGTTGGTAGTTTGAGTTACGAGGAACCTGAAGTCATCAGGGGTTACTACTAATATAATATATTCAGTATAAGACTTTCTTTGGAAACTGCAAGGCAAGCCCAACAACCTTTGATCACTCGGTGATCGTGGAGGTCTTTTGTAACCTTAATGATTACGTGATTCTCTGATCCTAACCCAAAGTTAATTTTCCTGAGGAATTAGTTCCGAAGTTAACGGTGTTACTTGTTTGAGTAAATGACTCTCCCTCCAGGTGCCAGGTCCTGGTACTGCAGCTCTGAGGAAAGCCACCTGGAGATCACAGACAAATTACTTCCACATTGTTTTGGTGACCCTATCTGAGCACTATCTCTTAAATCCACCTCCTCACATCTGCCTCTATATTTTCTTTGTTCCCAAGTCTATTTCTTGTTGTCAAGGAATCTGAAGACTTGGAACTAGAGCCTGAATCATCAGAAAATCGCACACACTGTGTTACTGTCCTTCTCCAGCATGAAGCTGAATGGCTCTGTGGTTTCCTATATAGAAGGTGTCTTTTGTGAGATTGCCTCTTTGTTTAAACAAAAAGAGAGAGAGGGAGAGAATGAAATATACTATGGAATACTCAAGCAGATGCTTGGCATTATATTAACACATGTATTATGGCGTATCATGTAATGGTACACTGTGGGGAATAGTAATGAATAGTTTGGAGCACAATAATGTGCATTGTTGATGTTTGTTAAAATAAAGATATTCAATTTATAATAAAAGGGATTAAAAGCTTAATTCATGACTATGTTAATATTTGTCTGTAAGTACACAGATAAATGGTAACGTACCTTATCACATTAAACACCTGCACGTACAAGTTCCCCTGCTGAGATCTCCATGGGATTGTATGTTTTACAGAGCTTAAACTTTCATTTCCCAAAATAATGATATCATTCATTTACAGATATAGATAGGCTCTTCTTACTCAAACTCTATCCTGAAATGAGAATTGTTACTTCAACTACAAAAATGTGGGATTAATTACCACAGTGATTGCCTGCTGCATCATCTGATGGTATTTGTATATAGAATTTATATATTTTGCAACAATCTGATTGCCTGACAGAAGTGAATTAAGACTTTCTAAAATGCACTGCTGTTAAAGGTAAATGATACCTCCAAAACAGATGTGATGAGCCAGGCGGTGGTGGCAAACAGATCTCATCTCAACACAGATCTCCCAATGTCTTCCTTGTGTTTCCCACATGCCATCCTCTGTGAACAACAGAAAAGAACGTGTGTTTGTGAAGAAAATGCATAATTAAGGAGGGTGATTGATGTCTGAACTATTTCATTGTTTAGCTCTGCAGTGCAAGTGTTTACAGGCGTACTGGATGCCTGTGCAGTCTCAGTGTATTTATGTGGGAGCTTCCAAGGGACAAAATGTCAGCAGAAGCACCCACCATATTCCTCTCCATGAAAAGCATAATCCAAACTAAAATGTTGATAACTTAGACTCTCTTTGCTTGCCAACCTTGCTAAAAGTAGGAATAGAAAAGGAAAACTGCTGTGAAAGCCAAACTAAAAGTGAGAGAGAACTGTTCTGGGCAAAGTCACCAAATTTGGCACTTGGAAGGATTTGGTTGCATAAGGACAGTTCAAGGAAATCCTGTAGACACCAAACAGGAACATCTTTCCAGAGAGGGAAAAATAATTTTGGAAATCAAAAGAGGCAGTCAGAGATCAAACAAGGCTTGATATTTCCATCTAAATGCTGTGCTAAAGTGTGAGAAAGAACTCATTTCAAAATTATATTTCCTGGAATTTTTTTTTTAAGAAGGTTTCCTCTTATTCTTTAGATGAAACCAGTGCATCGGTTTAGTGAGTACTAAACACAATCACAGCTGCTTATAAAGTAAGCATTTTATTTAAAGGTTTGGTACGAAAGACATTTTTCGGGCACTCCCAGGCTATATTATATAGTCAGAATATCCTGGCTAACACACGTACAGCAAAACTGCGTAAAACTCTCGGTCTTGCTATCCTGTCCTCTCTTCAAGCAGGTCTCACAGACAACTTGTGGCTTCTAATCCTCTCTCCAGTGTCTTGTGTCAGTTCTACAGAACCACATCCCTCGCTAGCTCCCCCAGAGCTGCCCTTCTCAGGGGAATCTGCGAGCTGACCTGGAGCGTCCCTGGCAGGATGAACAGCACAGGTACAGGCAGTGTGGAGTTCGCAGGGGCAGTCCTTCCCAGAAGAGAAGGGCACTCTCTGATGATAAAAGGGGCGTGCCAGAGGTAGAGGAGTGGGAAGGGTCTTCGTGTAGGTTCCAGCAAGATGGTTTATTGTGGAAAGACACTGGGAAATCTGGATATCTGGGTTTATAAGGGGAACAGGGCAACCAATCAGGGAAGGGCAAATGGGCAGAGAGAAACTTGAGGGACAACCGGGGAACAAATCAGAACTGGGGAAGGAGGGACCGGGTAGGGAGGAACCAATGGGGTGTCGAAGTGAACAGAACTTTCGAGAACATAATGAATATTTAACAGGGGACATACATATTGAATGGAGAACATCCATAATAAACAGGGAATACAAACACGAGGGAGAATCACACACAGGTGTCTCAGCAGATGGCTGGCAGCTCTCCTCCCTAGACCTTCGCCACCAGTTCAGGGCAGTGGTCCGATGACCACGAGGGTGCTGCAGCCCTCCAGAGGGCAGAGCCACTGCCACACACATCCTCCATTCCACTCTTTATCCCCCACACACACTCGTTTCAACTTGTCCTACCAGGCACACTATTTAACACATTTTCTACTGACTAACAGTTAAATAACAAAGTACAGTTTATTAATTGACTTTTAGTCCCTTTTAGTACCTCCTTTGCCTTTCATTCTGCAAGCATATTCTCAAAGAAAAGGAAGAATCTGCATTTTAAATCTTTCTCTTTTTTTAGCATGCATTTAAGTGTTGGATGTTAAAGCCCAGTGGAGAGATCTTGGCTATGTCAGATGCAGTTGTTTAGTATATGGCCACAGTCAGAATTTTAGTTCATGTTGTGCTGTGAAAATTAAGCCTCTGCAAGTGTGTTTTGTGCATGTGTCTGTGGCTTGTGTGAAGGAATGACCATCTTAAGAAACAGGAGAACCAGGGAGTTTATCCTTTGAATATCACCTTGTACCTCTTGAAGTAGCTGTTTATTTGAGGAACACTTTGGATATACTTGCAAATATATGTGTGTTAGAAGGCATTTTGCATAGGCGGGGGTGTGTGAGACACTCACCTTGGGCTGAAAGATGCCAGCTGGACCTGGTAGAAGGCTGTGACTCTTTGAGACAACAGCAGAAGGCTGGGAGAAAGAAATTTGAGGGTTTAGAGTTGTATAGTCACCTCTATTCCAGCAACCGCTGCTTACTCTTAATCCACCCATTAAAAAGAGAAATTAAAGAATTAAACCTTCTTTCCTCTGAGAAGTGCAATACCATTTTTCTACAATTTTGTGTCTCCTGCCTTGCTCCTGGAGGCCATGGCGGTGGTCCAGCACATCCTCCCTCTCTCCTGACTCAATGGAGACCACCACTGCTGACACCCAAGTCTTGGAACTTGTGGGGATTTTCTGTGTGTCAGACTTGAAAGTCCATTGCCATTTTCCAGAGGGTTAGAAGGAACTGGAGAGGACAAGGAGGCACAGCAGCAGTACCTCCACACAAGGAGGAAAGACAAAACCTGCTGGCTGGCCTGGTCCAGCAGATCCCCCTGTCATGGCTAGTCATAACGCTCAACCTCTTTATTTTCAGCTGTCTCACGAAACTCAACATTTTCCTGTACTGCAAAAAGAAATCTTCTCATTAAGTCTCCATTTTGTATCTTAGATACATTTCAGCAAAACATTTGAGCAAAGCAAGCTTTGAGTTTTTACGTTCCCACTCCAGTTCATGCTCTTCTGAGCATTCCTTCTGGCTATGCCTAGTAACTAGAACCTGCTCCCAACACCATTCTCAGTGGGGTGATGCACTTGAGATCCTGGGTAAACCAGAAACTTGTTAGCAATAACTAAGAAGCAAGAAACTAATAAATCTAAGTTGAGCTCTGAGTCTTGCTGTTGCTGTTTTTTCACAGACTTGAATCTATTTCTAGATCCAGACTTTAAAAAGTGTCCATTACCTGAGAACTAACATACTACAAAAAGACTGATACCTGTTATTTCATCAACGTCTCTTTAGATGAAGTGACACAACCTTCACATTTCCCTGCACAGGGCAGCTGACAAAGGCCCCACTGCGGGCTGGGAATTTCGGATAAGCCATGCTCTGCACACTATTGGGAGAGCTCTCTGTCTCAGAGCAGGTGGGCCGAGAGGCAGGACAGCACAAACTGGCTGAGTGCTGAGACACTGCATCACCCTCATGAAAAAGAGGTGAATTTGGGCTTTCCCTGGCCTCTTGCAGAGGCTTGGCTGCTGCACCACCTCCAAGGGGTTCTCACCACCAGCAAAGCTGTAAAGAAAAGTGTCGTGTCGCACAGTTTTTTGGGATGATAAAACAGCATCACTCAGAGACAACACTCTGAGAAGACAAAGATTTTCCCTAAACAATGACCCAGAAAGTTTTGAATGCTATGAAGAGCCTCTTTGATCTGCTTGCTCCTGGATTCATGCTCCAAGCATGCAGATGCACTAATAATAGGATTTTTTAAAATCTAACTAGAGAAACACTACCGAAAACACTTGGTTTAAAAAACATCAGTATTTATCCCTGTTTCTTATGTATTTGAGAGATAAGACTAATAAAATACCTTTGTTACATATTAAACATCCCCACTAATCTACAGATTTGTTAAATAAAAATTTATTTTCTCAATAGTTATATTTTCACACAACTTTATTTTTTTTCAGAAATAAGACTGCATAAATTTATTTTAATTTTCAGTTATTTTAAATTTCTCCTTGTCTTTTAGAAAATATATTTCCCAATTTTAATTTAAAATCTTTAATTAGAGTGTCTTTTATCCATGTCTGATAAATTGGGGGAATGATGCTGGAGACATTTTCAAATCATATTCTATTAAAAAATATGTATGTCTCTGAGTGTTAAAAAACTGTTAAAAACCTCCTTATTTACTCTAGTATTTTAGATCTTTCTCTGAATGTATATTTTTTAAGATACCTACTGTTGTTTGGAGGAAGATCAGTTTCTTTTCCCCCCCTCCCCTATTTCTGCAGAATGACTTTCTTTTTAAACACTGGGACTTTTGTTATGTTAATCAGTCAGGGAACATTTCCAATTCAATTTTACCTGAGCGCTGGTCAGCTAGAGTTTCCTTTGTTTGATGTCCCTTGAGTCTTCCCTTGTCTTTTAAACTGTAATTTAGTTGGAGCTGCTGTCAATTTACTCCGTCCATTACATTTGCAGTGATATTCCAGACATTGTCTTCTATTCAGTCCTAGAGAAGTTTCTTGACCTAAACAAAGTGTGCAGGGTAAAATCCTATAGAAATTGGAAGTACAAGCACAGAACTCCTGTTTGCCTATGTGCAATACATGCATACAAATAAAATTGTAGCTACCTACCAAGATTATTGCTATTTTGTTTTTAATCTAACAGATCCTTACACTCAAGACAGCTAGCAAATGGTAATTAATTAGGATTTGCAATGAGGTGGACATGTCCTATACAACTAGGCAGCCAGCTTTCTCTCCGCTCTGCCATGCCTCTGTAGTAAGGGGATTTTAAACCCTGCTACTTTATAACCCCACAGAACAAACCTTAAGAGGTGGGATTTTTTTAATCATAATTACCAGCTGTCATGGAGTTCAACAAATAGATCAGTTTTCTTGCCCTTCCTCCATATCAGCAAGGTGTCCCATGTGGGAAATCGTTGCTTTGAGCAGTGGCTTTCAGTGGGACAAGAAGTGAAAAAGCCCCAGAAAAAGGATGTTAGAGCCAATTGAAGTACTACACTGAGCTACCTCGACTGAGGGTGATGCCAGCGTCTGTGGCAGCAGAAAGGGAAAGTATTGCCTGCATGAGCTTCCACGTGAGTCTCTGAAAGCTGTTGCATAGGACTGGAGAGCTCAAAGGTAAAACACTGGAATGCTGTGTCCTTTCCTGCAGTTAAATGTCAAATAAGAAGGTAAAACTTCCAGCCCGTGGAAGAAGAGAGAGAAGGGACTTTGTGAAGCTCAGGAGAGAAGGGAACAGTTGGAAGCATGTCATACATGTCCCTCTGTGGCTCTACAGGCATTACAGAGAAGCTGAATTGTCTTTTCTACAAAGCTTCCCAGCCTGGCCAGGGTAGCTCTTAGAGAACCCTGCATTGCTAGCATTGGGCTCCCACGCCTTGGGTGGGCAGCAAGTGCTGTGTTGGCAGCTGCATACTTTGGGGAAGGTTCCTGAGAGCCCTGAGGTTTGGGATACATGTTGAGTCAGGGGCCGAACCCCATTCCTCCGGCAGAGTGCTCTGGGAAGTTCTGCGATGGCATCGTAAAGGGGTTTCTGTCATTCTGAATCCAGTCCATTTGAGGGACTGTCAATCCATCCCCAAAAGGCTACAGGTCCACATTCCCCAGGAACAGGAGTCTCCCATTTCAAACGATGGCAGTCTGGCCTGATCTTGCATTGCCTGGTAACATGCAATTCCTCTTGTGTTGAAATTGGTTCTAAAGGACACTTGGCTTCTTGGAGCCCGGGGAGGTTGCATTTATCTGCATTGACTGACGAACAAAGAGAGGTCAGTCAGTTTCAGAAATGGCTCAGTGTTTCCGGATATTCTGCTCAGAATCTCTGCTTTTCCCATTTGGTTTTATGTGTACATCTGTAGGCAGCTTTTCCCCTCGAGGATAAGCTTTGGGAATGTCTTTAGGACAGCCAAATAATTAAGCTGTCAATTTATTCCTTTGCCACGGGTGTGAAGCTTAAAATAGGAAGTGATCAATAGTTAATGACAGAGAGGATGGAAGAGCAGGAGCTGCCTACCTTCTGCCCACAGGCTTGACAAGGTGACTGTTCTGACAGTGTGCAGACGCTTGTACTGCCCTAACCTTCATCAGCATTGCTTGTTGCAATTAACATGGGCCTTCCCCAGCATTTACCTTCCATCACTCACTCAGCACAAACAATTCTCAGCTTGTTCTCCATTGTAAATTGTACTTGGTACCAGTAATTTGAAAAGAATTTGAAAGGGCTGAGTTAAGGATTTCTTTTTCTTACCTGTTGGGTTGGTTTAGGTTTTTCTTTTAATAATGATGGGAAACGGTCTGTGTGCTTGGTTTAATTGCATTCAGTCTCAGGAATGGATACGCCTGTGTTCTGTACATGCTGCATATTTGAACCGTGTGTCTGGATTTGCATTTCATTCTGAGTACAATCAACGAAACTCACTTTAAAAGCCACTGCAAAATAGGAGAGCAGTTTCTGTCGACTGAGTCTCTAGGTAGGACAGCTAATATATTGCGATGCAGAAGCTGAGCAGTGGTCTCAGGGATACCCTTCAGCCAAGATGAACTGGGAGGTTCCCTGCATCCGCAGACTTTCTGCAGGGGCTCTGGGAGCTCAGGTAATTCATCCACGCCTCGGTGTGACTGGGGTCTGTAACTAGGAAGGCCAAGTGCATAACCGAGCCGAACCTTGGTTAATGGGAATTTTGTGATTGACTTTGACTAAGCCACAGTTTAGCAGTTACGTTTAAGGGAAGCTCAGATCCTGATGGTGTCAGAGGTTTACTGTCTGAGGCCAGCATTGGTTACTGCATGTGCTTGGCATATCCTTTAAAAACGCTCATTTGCTGACTTCTGCATAAACAATAGAGGCTGGTTACTTACAGGGAACAGTTACTTACAGGTGGAGAGCAATTCCACACCAAAGAGACAATTTATTTCAATTCCACCATTTATCTGGGCTATAAAGTGTACTAATTATTTTATTCCCTCACAGCATAGTTTGTGATGTAAATACATGTTGGATGTATGTGGGGTTTTGGCAATAAAATTTCCATGTATTTTGTCTGGTATTTTTTCTGCTGCTTACAAAAACATCAAGAAAGGTGTTTTTTTATCTTTCAAACCTGGCAGTACTATCAAGATTTATGTATCAGGAAAAGACAAAATACCTAATTATAAAAAAAGAATTTCTATTTAACCATTTTATGGTTATATCTTCAATAATTTGGGCTTTTTTTTTTTCTCGCAAGGAACTGAGAAGTACTATCAATGCTGCTTGTGTACCAAATTCTAAATAAGGGTGTGTCACAAAGGCTTCGAGTGTTGTTAACTGTGTAACATGACTGTAAAAAACCTTATGTGAATTATGGTTAATATTTATTGGGTGGCCTATTTTAAAACATCAGTGGAAGGAAGTCATATTTTAGGTTAGTACAGACAGAAAATAAGTTAGACTTTCTGAGGGGAAAAAAGTCATCTCTGCTGAAACCGAAGGTTTAGTGCACCTTGCCGATTTTGGCAGAATGACTATTTTCCCCTTTTTTCAAAACAATTCAGGTTATTTTTTAGAATAAAGATTGTTTAAAAAAATCAGCTGAAACGAGTTTTCCCTCCATTGTTGTGTTTGCTGAATTTCATCTGAACTGATGACAAAGACTGTTTCAGCAATGACACCTGCTCAGCTCTCTTTGTAATTAAAGTTACGAGCTTCTGCCATGCCTCTGTACCAGCCTTCCCTGGACGCCCACTGGGATCATATGTTGGGAAGAGGTAGCTATAGCAGCACAAAAGAAATAGGGGGCAGGCTGTAAATTCCACTCTTGCCAGGCACTGATGGCTGCTCAAGGAGTCTAATGGCTGACTTTGCCCTTATGTTCCTCTTGTCCTCTTCTACAGCTGCTTCTTCATCCTGCCAACAGCTCTTGCTTTATCGTTTGTATAATTATCATATCATAATTAGTGTTATTTCTCTCGTTCTAACCTTGCTGAGGTGATGTTTTCCCAAAATTGCTTTTCCTAATATTCCTTCAAGCTCTCATCTCAGTATTCCTGTCATTGCCAGCAATGAAGCAAAGCTGGATTTAACTGTAGTGATGCGTCGAGTGCATCCCAGAATCCTGGTTCCTTAAGCATATGGAGGTACTCTGGATAGTATATGGGTATGCTGGACAGTCTGCCCTCTGACTGTGCCAGACTTGTATTTGATGGAGAACACAGTGTTGGAAGAGAAGGGGAAATCTGTGTTTATCAAGCAGTAGATCACAGCATAAAAGAGCACTGGCATGCATTTTGGGCCTGTAAACTCTTGCATCCCTCAATTCATATTTAAGGAGAGTCATCAAGAGTCAGTTCAGGACATCCTTGGATGTGTTATTGCAGTTGTTTTGGTGTCATGTGTTTGGTTTTCAGAAAAAACATTCTGGAAATCATCTGTTTCTTACCATGAGTACATGGGACTTTTTAGTGTCACAGTGACTGAATCAAAAAAAGTCCTTCCTGTATGATTTTTTGTCACTTGGCAAGGATTTGGTAAACCTGATGTAGTTCAGAAAATAAAGAAATTCCTGTTTAACAGACCAACCAGAACATACAAGCCAGCTGAATTTCTTCCTAATGCACACTTAAATGTATTCTCTATCAGAAAATAGCAATTATTTAACACATCATGTTCAATGACATCAGGGAGAAAAATGCTCCTCATGCTGCCCAATAGAACATGCTGGAACACCTGTTTCATATCATGAAACCATTTATAGTTCCTACCAAAGAAGTGAGAGCTGAAATGTCATCATTAAATCTACTTCTGCCACTCATGTCTTTGTTGGA
Source organism: Mohoua ochrocephala (assembly GCA_013398855.1). NCBI lineage: Eukaryota > Metazoa > Chordata > Aves > Passeriformes > Acanthizidae > Mohoua > Mohoua ochrocephala. Next base: position 480,827 of record VZTA01021943.1, read on the forward strand.
AAAAAATCCCTAGGGAGGAGAAATAAAACATATTAAAAACACATTCATTCATTTTCCAGTATCCTAAATCTTTGAGCCATAGAAACAAGCAAATATTGATACTATGCATAGTCGTAGAGCTGATAGTTACTTCCACGACTCTACTCTGACAAACAGTCATTAAATACCCTTTCTTTTCCTCTGGAAGACGATAGCACAGTGATATTTTCAAAAAATCGCACATTGTTCTATTACCTGTCTTAAGCACTACTCCTTGTAAAAAAAGCATGTCTTGTGTTTTTTTGAATTGTTTCTATGTCAGCAAGCAGCTTTGAAGCAGCTCTTTTGTGCTCTAGGGTCCTTAAATGGCCCTTATAGTAGATATCTGCCTTTGCCTATAACTGTATGGGGTTTGGGCCTCAGGCTTTCATGCTGCGGCCTGGACAAGGCAAACCATGTACTCAGGAAATCTATGCTTTGCTATTGCATTTAATCAAATTTTGTTTTGAGTGAAAATACCACTGGAAACTCATTATTAGAAAAAAACAGTGACATAAGTGTCTCTGAGGCAGCAGTATGTAGCAATGAAGCAGGGCCAGACTTGCAGCCCAGTGGAGCTGTCCGGTACCTCTGCCCACATTAAAAGAGTAAAGTATGGTCTGAGATGCTTTGTTTGAACACAAGGCCTGGTACAACTGCAGTGAATGTACAGAAGTTATTTTTCTTAGGGCACATTATCTTATCCCTACTTCAGAAAGAACTAATACCATATTGTCTGCAAAAAATATTTCAAAGATCTTACCTTGGTTATTCAAAGCAGTCCACGGGAATCATCTTTTGTTCCTAGAGGAGGCAGTTCCTCCAGCCATGGTCCCTCTATCCTGCTCTCAATACATTTAAAGTGGGCAGAAGGATGATGCTTAAGCCCAGGCCACATTTCATGAGTTGGGAGTATGGTACTTCTCTCCCAAACAGTAACAAAACATCTCACAACTTCTATTGCTGACTGACAAACTTATTGTTTTCGGTGGATTTTGTTCCTATTATTTCTATGAAGAAGGGAATGTACAGAATATGGCATTTCTGTTTCTGTATGTTAAAGGAGTACTGAAATACTCTAACACTTAAACCACATGTTGCACCTTGACAGGCATCACTTGGGTAAATAACAGATTGGGCTAAGGAGGTGATGCACAGCTATAAAAGGGGTGAATTTGACATGACTGGAATGGTGAGTCAACAAAAAGTTTCCAAGTTGGTGAGGGCTTCACAATTGCAGGCTAAACTCACTGTTCTAGCAAATGCTAGGAAAGCTTGGTGAGAGACTTGGAAGAAAGCTCCAGAGCAGTGTCCATGACCGGGTCTTTTAATCTGAAATGACATGGGAAACAGAGGACGAGTGGGTAAGTCTAAAATGAAGACCTCCTATGTGGCAAAAAGGCTAGTGATAGAATGTACAAAGACGAGGTTTGAGAGGATTTTTGAGTGATTGTTTCGGAGTTATTTTGGTGAGGGGTTGTGCAGTATTTACTGTTAGCACTGTTTGAACAGGACTGTTTGCTGATAACCCCAATTTACCTCCTAAATTCCCCAATGAATCCTAAAACTCTTTCTTATTCTGCTGCTTAACTGAGAAACAATTATTGCCACAAACAGCAAAGGTCATATATGCGATTCCTACTTTCTTTCTAGGGCAGGTGGTCACCAATTTTTCCCCTCAAGCCAGTCCTTCTATGGTGAAACAGAAGGGGTAAAAGTGATGATTCTTATGACCACCAAGGAAAGCACATGAAGAACTAAATTTTCTCCTGCCATTGTCCTTCTGTAGTGTTCTAAAGCTCCGCTGCTGGCTTGGCCATCTTGTGGCAGGGCATGGTCCCATTATCACTGAGGCAGCCCAGGTACAGACAGCCACATGCCAGGGGTCATGAGCCAATTCCTGGTTCAAAGGTGTGCAGTCATTTTAGCAGCATTGGTGCATGGCTATGCTGCTTCTAGGCTGCTGTGTGATCTTGTGTTGCTGGCACAGAGGAGTTGCATTTTATTTTGGCTCAGAAGCCTGTGTTTGAAACCATCACCCTTTTGACACCATGTAATGCTCTGTGGTTCCCACTGCAGAACAGCCTCCTAGTAGGTGAATTCTTTTTGGATTAAACTGGAAGATGCATTCTGGGAGTCCCCTAATGCTCTCCAATCACAAATAGGCATGTTGTCTCTGGGAACAGAGGTGACCCAGTCTGAAATAAAGCCACCTGACTAGCGCGGACTTCAGGTCCCCTGCACCGGCTGCTTCCCCTAACAGATCTTTGCCCTGCTTGCTCAACAATCACAGCTCATGTGATCAGCAGGGCAAGGAGGAACACATGGATATTTTCTGTAAAGGTGTTGCTCTCGCAGTATATTTAGCAAAGTGCTACCTTGGCTGCACCAGGACGTTGCAGTTCAGCTGCCTATTGTGTTTTTTATAGCTGTGTTTGGTGCACAATAGACGAGCATTTTATGGTTATATGGGTATGTGTGTATGTCTGTATGTGTATATAAACATACACAAACCTACTGTTTGGATGTTTTACAACATAAGGTAATGTACCAAATTTTTAATCACAGCATCCCTTTGTCATAATGCAAAACAAATTGGAGGTCAAAGTTGTTACAATAAAACATCCATTCTGGAGCTTTTTAGAGGAACCTGTTTAAAAAGGTTAAAGTAAGCAATTATCACAACCCTAATTTACAACTACTTGGCAATAAGAGTTGCTTTTCAATGAACCATTTATTCATGATCTGCTGCTTCACACTGCAGGATTCTTCTTGACTAGGTTAGAAAATGTAATTAATAAATGATAGGATTATTTATGGTTCACGGTGCCAGATTGGGAAATACAATGATAGACAGAATGAGCTAAAAATTATTCTTACAAGCAGCATCTTGGTTTTTAATCCATGGATTGGATTGTCACATTACTTGATATGGTGTGGTGAACTCCTGATGGTATTCATGGGACGTTATTTTGTTTGTCATCCTAGCTGCTCTGTGTGACAATAAAAATGGACATGCTCCTTTGAGAACAGATTTAATGAACACCGACATGTTAATCTTTTTCTAGTTGAGGTAGGATGGCATTTGTGGTTTTGCTGAGTTTGACTGCTTTAGTGATTATCTCAAAGCCCCAGTAGAACCTGGAAGATGTTTATATTTCATAAACATAAAGTGATCCTCTTTGATATTTTATTCTAGTTATGCTAGTTAAGGAAACACACCTGCTAAATACAGGCAAGCTTTCTCAATTTCAAGTAGCAAAATTATGCTAAAATACAATGATGTCAGCTCTAATGTCTTTATTCATGGGCAAAGTGCCTGGCTGTGTGTGACTGAAGTTGAAATTTTGCTATGACCTTCAAAACCGGTAGGATCCAGGCCTAAGAGGAAAAGGATCCCAACTGATAATTAATTTAATTATTGTTATTAATTATTAATTATTAAAAGTGTTCACAAGGAGAAAAATATTTTATGCACTGATTTGTACACAGTCCAATAAAAATCAGCATAAAATCTGAATGTGAGGTGCAGTGGCTGTCTGCCATAGTTCCTACTGATAATGGAGCTAATCAGTGAAAATCTGGAGTTTAGCTCTAAGCTGAAATGTACTGAGGATCGGATCAGTTTCCATTTATTCTCAGCTCAGATTCCTTTTAAAATGCTTTCCTGTAGTAATTAGGATTGCCAACAGTGATTCTAGAATATATGTGCATGTAGCTGATACTTCCAGAAGTGACCTACTAAGAGAATTAAAAAATGCCTTTAGGTTTTGATGATGATTTGAATCCCATGGCTTTAGAATTTCAAATGTCAAATAACACAGGATATGTGAATAATGGATGAAACCCAGGAGATTTACAGAACCACAGAAGAGTTGAGGTTGGAGGGCGTCTCTGGAGGTCATTAAGTGCAAGCCCCCTGCTCAAGCAGGGTCAGCTATGGCAGGTTGCCCAGGACCACTTCCAGATGGGTTTTGTGTATCTTCAGGATTGATATTGCTCAACCTCTCTGGACAACCTCTTCCAGGACAAATTGATACAGATTTAATTGTCCTAACAACATTTAGTTTTAAATATGGGCCAACTTATGCTTTCCTATGTGTGCATTTGCATACAGATGCATATGTTAAAATACTGGAATTTGATTTTTGTTCTTAGAGAGAGATCAATTTATTACAACATTACTGGGTTATAGTTCTAAACACTAATTTAGGCTCAAGTACTGCTTCTTCTGTTGGAAGCAGTGGTGCCTCCATTTACTCCTAAGTGTCCTTCGAATTTGTTTTAGATTAAAAGGAAAATTTGAAATGCAAAATGGGTGCTGGAATTTATGCACGAATATACAATAGAAAATGTCAAAAAATATAAAGGTTTCAAAAATGAAGGTGAAATAACAAATCTTGATGAAATGGGGAAAATATCTTTCTTTTTTTCTTTAAGCTTCAAAAATTTTAAAAAATTGAAACGCAGGACACTTTGTCCAGTGTCCTCAAGACACTGTTGTCTTTTCTATGTACCATATATAAACATATGTGAATGAGTGGGTAAAAAGGCTCTACCTTTTGCAAATACTGCTCTTGGAGTCTGCAGGCTATTTGAACTCTGTCATGCCATGCTCTCCTTTGTCCCAAGGTTTTTGCATTTTTTGTAATCTGGAAGGATATATACTTCTGCTTCTGTGATATGGGGTGTTATATGGAGAACCAGCCTTCTCCGATGTCTGCAGGACTTTCTTTCCTTGCTAAATTGCAGTCTTTTCAATATTCAACAAAAATGTCTCATGTACTGCTGTTTGAGCTTCTTTGCTGTTTTTGTAATGCTTCAAGCATTCATAGTTTAGGGAAAAACTTACATTTTCTTTCTTGTTTGTACCTGTTTTTCTTTCAGTCCTCCTTTTGCACTGACCCAGTTTATGAGAAACAGAGAATTATTCCAAAAGCCTTTGAATTAGCTCTTCTGGATACATACATAATTTTAATTTTCCCTTCTATAAAGAAGTAGAAAGACCATTGTTCTTCTAAGCCTGTCTTCGCAGACTTCAAAGAGCAATGAGGAACATATGAAAGAGGAAAGTTGGGATTATTATTTCCTTGCAAGCATTTGGGGTAGGAGAAGCCCCTGTATTCCAAAACCCAGAGAAAGCACGTGAGGGAAAGTTTCTCCTCTACTTTTCCAAAGAAAAATGAGATGAAGAGTGCCTTTCTTCAGATGTCCTCTATTTCTTCTTACATTTCATAAAGAGGAAGGTAAAGATCCCACAAAAGTGTGAAAATGTTTTGTTATATTTTGCATAGTAATTGTCAAATTATTAGTTTTGAGATGAGCTTTGTTTGAATCAGCTGATATCTGGTCTGTGCAAAACAGGAATATTTTTCCTGTTTGGTTAAATGTATGGTTCAATTCCGACTTTTTTTTTCCTGCTATTTCTTTGTGAATGACAGTGGGTCAAAAACCTTGGGCTTCCAACAATTTCTGCCTCAATATTGTGTTCTCTTCATATGTGTCCTTTTCCTCCAAGTTTTGAAGTCATTCTGCTTCATTCAGCCATAAAGTAAAATCCCTTTATGTGCAGTTACAGGTTATCTTTACCTTTGACATCTTTACCTTGCTTCCAGCATTTACATAAACACCTCATCAACTGTTTTTCTTTGCGACCTTATTTCCGTCAGGATATTTTTCTTTTTGACTCCATTTTCTTATTTCTAATTTAGTTTGCCTCATCTCAGCTTGCCTAGTCCCCTGCATGGCTGCATGAGGAAGAGGTAGTCTAATGTTATTTTTAGTGGTGGATGAATAGTCTTCTATTTTTAATCAGACAGTTTTCATGTTCCATATCAGGAGTGGGCTAATGCACCCTCTCATAAATACATGAATTCCTCCTCCCTCATCCCTGTACACACACACCTGCGTAAGTGTCAATTTAGGCAAGTCATGTGGCCTGGAATTTCAAAAGATGTTAGATGATTTAAACCAGCCTATTCTTTGGAAATTGCAGGGCATTCGTCCTTTGGTACATCAGTGCAGCGATCAAAATCACTAGTCACCTCTGAAAATTAGGCCAAAAGATGCCATTTTTGAAGCATAAGGGAGAATGGAAGTGCTTTGCTCCAGCCTGGGCTCTGAGAGATGCTGAGCCTGTTGGGCTCCGATTGTTATTTCCACAATTGCATGGGTGTTTACACAATAAAGGGCAGTTTGGGGCAAAGCAGAGGAAGGAGTGCAAGCACCTCTGCCTCCTATACAGGCGGGGCTGGAACGGTGCCTTCAACCTCTTCTCACCACACATGCTCAAACACCTGCTGGGGTGCCCTGGAAGCTACAGCGTGTGCACTGGTGACACATAACTTTTCCTCCCTCCTATGGCTGCACTGCAGACAGAAGTGTTGCTCACAAGGTGGTGCAAACTTGGGGCTTTCATGAGAAAGCTCATGATATGATTTTTGATCTTCCTGGATGATTAAGCCTTTTTTTTCCTAGTCCTCAGTAACCCAGCTCCTTTCTGCTTTCCTTTCCTTGACTTTATTCAGTTCAGCTTCTTTTGATCTTGAGTAGAGTCATTTCTCAAGCTATTGTATCAGCTGAGAGTCTTTTATTCTTCCTAGGAGTATGTGGCACATCATCTGCAGAGGACTCTGTCTCTAGAGATACTCTGAGCACCCCTGTTGCTGTGCATATGCACAATCCCTGCCTGAGAGCAGCCTGCCTCTCTCAGCCCCGTGGCACGGGAGGTAAGAGGACTTCGCTTCACAACCTGTGTGACTGACAGAGGATCAGCAGAATGAATTGGCTGTGCTCCTGTGAGCAGTGTGACCGTCCCAAATAGACTTGCAGTGCCATGACATCATATATTGTCTCTGTCTCTTCCTCTCCCTCTCACTTAATCATCCGTAGAATGAGGACACACAATAGTGTGTTTGTGTGTCCTTTGGGATCAGCAACCAAGTCACCTGTGAATTATACAGGTCAACAGAAATGGAGGTTAAGATTTGGTCTACAGGCATTCTTCTTGTGTCATCAGAGATTACAGACAAAACAAACAGGGATACACCATTGACATTTATTAAATGTTGTTAGAAATGCTTTATTGTAGGGAGAATGAGAAGAGGAGGGATTATGTCTCTGAATGCAAAGCTTTTTTACTCTGATCCCAAGTCATCGGAGAGGCCATTTTAATTGACATAAAACAACTTGTCTCAGTATAAACATGCCACAGGATAAAACTGTCAAGTCCTGGTGCTTTGCAAGCATAGGAAATGTTTAGTATCAGTGGAAAAAAATGACAATTTCTCCTTTAAAATGCTCCTAAAGATTTTGAGTGGACTTCCGGAGTGTGCAAACATGGACACTGACTTTTTTCTGGTTTTCCTTGAAATTCATCCCTTCCCTGTCACTTTTCCTAGCATTTTCTTCTGTTCTTCTGAGTAGACTATTATTTTGCAACCCAGTTCCAGGCAGCAGAATTCCTGCCTCCAGGAATCTATTTACAAGTTGCAGTATGTCTGCACATCCATTTCCCACCGGTCCTTAGCTGCTGCCTGTAGTATATTTTTTGGAATATTTTCCTTTTTTCCTAGGAGATTCTTTCACTTGATGGTTAAATTTTCTGCAAGGTATCTCATGGGTCAGAACTGAGGAAACACAGGATTATAGCTTAGCTCAATGTTTTCTGATTTTGTTCAGCATATAAAGTAAAGCAGAAAGTGTAATTCGGGGAAGAAAAGAAATCAGAAGCATTAATATGTCAAAATGACCCAAGCAATGGCTTATGGGCTTGGAAACATTTTTTCCCAACCGCATCATTTAGTCTAATAAATGATATTACTCCTCCCTACAAACCCTGCCATTTAAAGTGCTTGTACATGAGTGAGAATTAGAAATGAGTAAGAAGTGCCAAAGATATTTTGAAGTAAAGAGGCATCCTATCTGTAACTGCGACCTGCTGAGACAGATAATTAGATTGTATACAGGCAAGATATAAAGCAGCATTGAAAAAAGTGGTGGTGAGAATACAGGCAATGAAGGCAGCAAAAAAATTAATGTGATCATCCAAACACAACCACTAAGGGTGGAGAAAAGTCAGAATGGAAAATTACTATTGGATATTCGAAATTGGGGAGGGCAACACTTGGTGTTAACAAATACCAATATCAAAAAATATCAATAACAGAAGAAAGTAAATTAGAGAAATTAAATTATGTAGCTCTGCCATCTACATCCTAATCAAAAGATAGAGTACATTGGATCTGGTTGTCACAATGTCAAATTCTGCTTTTTAAAGGAAATGACTGAGTCAGACTGGTAAGTTTGGATTTTTCTATTTTAATTTCTGTAACATGCTAAAGAAACTACTCATTATATCCTGCAGAAAACTATTACACGCTTCCACTTCACCTTACTGTGTAGGAATTCACTGTTTACGGTGAGCCATATTTGTTTCCAATGTTTTTGGGCATTTTCAGTACAGTTTTCAAGTGTGAAGAAAGTAGACTCTGTATAAGCCTCTTAGCATGCATCTACCATTCTAGATCTTCAAAGATGCTGGAATACACTTTCTTTATTAATGGAAATAAGTAAAACAATTCTTAATTAAGTTCTGACACAGACAGACAGTGTTCCAATACAGGAACTGTTTACTGAAAGGCTCTCAGGAAAGTTTGTTGAAACCATTACAGAGGGAGGTTGTAAACTTACCTTTTAGCAAAAATATCTCTCATTTAAATTCCTACACGAGCACAAGGAAGAAGCAGTCTAACTAGCTTGGAATTAATGCTCCTACCTCTACACACATCATTTCAAAATAATTTTTAGATTCTCTTAATACAAACATATTGAGAGATTTGTCATAAATACTTCACTGATTATTATTACTATGAACAATCTGTTCATTGCATTACTGGTATTTGAAATGGAAAGACCAATTAGACCTGTTAACCCATCTTTTTGTCAGTAAGTTGATTGGGAATTACTGAAGCGTAACAATTCTAAGTGGCTTTTCATGTGAATGCCAAGCTAAAATGGATATTCAGAGATGCATTAAGCATTTTTACCTGGCTCTGCATTCTTCATTTAAAGATCTACATGTTAATTTGGAGAAGTGCCACATAAACATGGTGAGCCATGGCTTCTGTGCATGCTCTTTCCAGTATTTGTAAACATGTAAGTGTTGAATAATAAAACTGTAGGCCAAAGGTTGTGAGTAAGGACTAGAGTAGCGATAACATGGATTGCTTGGGCATATTACTTTAAGAGTGATATATCTGGCAGGTATTGTAAGACTGACTCAAGGATTTGACTTCAACAATCACAGGCAGAAATTTTTGTTATTGTTAATATTTGAATGCATTCAACAGAGGGAAATTTTTAAAAGATCAAGACAGCATTTTTTATGCTAAGCTTTATTGCAGAAAATGGCTTACCCGAGCTCATAGAGGTTCTGAAAATGGCAGTCGCTGAAAGATAACCACGTGAATTACTTATGGGAATGGTGCTTGAGATGGACAGCAAACAGGATACATAAAAAATAGTATGTTTCTTTTACTCTATGATGTAACCTAGTCAACATATAGCTGATACTGTCAGAAATTCTTTGGCAAATAAAACTACAGAGATGGCTGAAGAATTATAACAAAACACTTTCTTTGGAATTTGGTGTTCTTTGGAGATCAAATCACTCCTTTCGGATGGCTGGAAACAGGCCAGGTGCCTGAAAAGATTGTTGTCACAGAGCCCTGATACCTCCCCAGCCTGAGCTTCCTACACGTGAGGCTGGTAGACAAATTGCAAGAAGGTCTGTCCCACTGCGGGTGGCATCAATTTACTTTTCATTAAGACCCACTAAAATGCATAATCTTAGTCTGAATCAAAATAAAAACACATTTCCCTAACAAAGTCTGTTGATCAATTGTAATTCTGCATTCCTGTGCAATTCTGCTTTTGTGATTCCTTTTAAAAATGCAGTTGTGCTGAAACCTAAGTTCCCTTTCTTAGCCCATCTCAGTAACTCACTGACTGCACTTCTGTGTGCCAGCCTGGGAAAGGCAACATGGTGGTGCTGAATATCAGATACCCCAGCAGCAGCTGAAGCCCAGTTCAGCAGCACGTTTGCTTCCTACTTTAGGAAAGTTCAGACACAATTTGCCACTGTCACTAGTGTAGTTTTCTTCTCTCCCTGGGGCATAAAATGCATTTCGTTGATCCTTGGACTATTCAGAAGTGATTTGCCAGAGATCTTTCCCTCCATGTGGGAAGAGCCAGTACCCTTGCTTCAGTAGGGATAAATAGAAAGAACAAAATGTATTAAGATAAGGGACTGACCCAGGAGTTACAGAAATAAATTAATGTGTATATATAACACAGACCTATCATAATATGAAACACCATTTTCTGAGGGGGCAAAATCTGTCTGACCAAGACAGTCGTACAGAAATCTGTGACTCAGCTAAGTTTCTGAAATACATTTGATATAAATTTGTGAAGCAGATGTTTGTAAGATATCCCTAAGGTCTGCTCATGAACTGAGAAGATGTTTTAGGAGAGTTGTCTTGGTGAAATCTTAGATAGTTGCTTTGCCATAATACAGGGAAAGAAAGCAAATTCAGCCTTCGTACCAGCAGTAATAGAGCTATGCATGAGCATTTTATAACATGTCTCTTCATAGGCTATTCAGGTTAGAATTTAGAACATGAGCCCATCTGCAAACTTTAGGAGAGGGGAAAAAAAAAAAAAAAAATGCAACTAATAAGGCCAGCTAAAATATGCTGTAAGTTAAAACTTTGTATTTCACCTAGAACTGAATTCCAGTATTACACTTAGTGTGTAAAATATTTATTTGGATTCAGGCCAACACTTCCATGTCTTTAGTGTAAATAAGACATCTCTATGGCAAGTGTGAAGTCAGACAGCTCTATACAAAATGGCAGCAGCATTAATTAAGCATATACTTTTCTAACCCCTTGGGATTCTGTGCCTATTAATCACACGTCAGAATGGTTCCTATTTTGTTGGGGATTCATCAGAGCAGTCCTGTTCCCCACTTTTACTTTGGCTGTAAAGTCAAATATTTAAAAGGTGTTAGTGGAGCTGGAGAGGAGCACAAGGAGTCACTGAATAGGATGATAATTTATTACCCTTTATCAGGCCTGGTTTTCTGTCTCATCAGGTAAAAGCACGCTGAGTTTAAGTAATTCCTGGCATGTTCAAAATGTAGATGCTGAACTGATTACTTGCTGTGACTCACCTGACTCTGGCGTTACTTGCAAGTTTGCGAGTGTAAGTGTGGAACTGAACATATATTTAAAATAGATGTAGAGCTGAAATACTGACCCTCACTGAGTACAGGGTTGTTTTGTCTAGTCACATCATTTGCAAGACTCTTTAATTACTGTTGTTTCCGGGCATAGATTTTTTTTCCAGTAATATTTGTGACATTTATTTCTCTGAACAAATTTAAAATCACAGTATCGTAATGAATTGTCTACTATTTTAAAACAAATTATTTTATAATGATTAATTTTTATGAATTTCATTATTATTTTGCCTCTTGAAAATCCTGGATCTCTTAATTTACCAGTTGTCTGCGCTTCTTAGTCCCTTCAGCAGCAAGTATATTATTTGGACTCAGATTTTGTATGCAGTAGGTTAGAATAAAAACACTATGGTATGGCTCAGCCATCTTGGCATTGTCATTTGAGGTTTTTTAATTAAAAGTCTGCCTTGGAGTATGTCAAGTGCTCCTGTATTTTTGCCATTCTTCTTATCTCTATGGCAACAAAAATATTTCAACATTTACATGGGCATCATATTCTTTGCTAATGTACTATCTGAACTGTTTGTATGCTGAGAAGGGGAGCAGCAGAGATTGGCTTCTGCAGGCTGGGATGCAGGAGTTGTCAAGACAACCAAGAGGCCTAAGGATGTCCTTACTAGTAGCATTAAATTGAAGCTTTAAATTAATTCACCCTCATGTGTTTTTGTAGCTTATGCTGTTAATTGAAATAATAGGAGTGACCTTCCCTGTACATTCAGAGCACCTGTCCTATTAAAATTGCATGTGCTATTTACTTAAGTACACTCATCTATCAGACAAATCTAGCGTGAAATAGGGGAAAATGGAAGACACTTATATTGTACTGCTATGTATTGACTTGTAGTAATAGGAGAAGCAAGCTTTTCTTGTATCTAGCTTGAGAGAGTTGTAATGAACATTTTATTCTGAAACTTCATTTATTTCTGTTCCCCACTCAAGGGCCTTAAGTCTGCATAGCTCCAGACACTACAGTTTATTCTACAGTACAGAATGTAATTGAAATAAATGGTTAAATATTATTTTTTGACTGTAATACATTTGAAGAAGCCAAGAATCATATTTTTGTGTGTGCAAGAGATTGCTTTGTCGTTCACAGTCGAAAAAAACCCAAAACAGTAGGAAACTGTTACTTTTTGTTCAAATCATAGTCTTGCACTGGCTTAATTTGTGGAGTTACTTTTAATTTTTTTTTTTAAAGAATTCTATAGAGGAACCGGTTGAACTTTCTTTGCCCAATCTTTTAGAGTCTCACAGCCAAAGGCATAGCCCCATAAGAGCCAAAAGATGAGATAATTCTATGTACATTTGATTTCCTTATTAAAAGGAAAAAATCTGCAATATGCTCTTTTGATGAGATTCATGAGTTTAATTTTGATGGTCAAATATGTCAAATATTCAATTATTTTTGTACAGGGCAATGGTGGACAAGGAGGCACAAGTTCTTAAAGGACTGAAAGGATTTCATCCTTCTCTGGAACTAGTTTAAAACACAAGTCTCTACCCTGTATCCTGGAATACTTTTCATCTCCTAAAGAGGGAAATGCACTCTTATTTGCCATTGCCTTTATGCTGTTAGGTAGATAATAAAGCTGTAGAAAATTTGGGAATATATTTCCCAGTACTGTATTCACTGATGCACAGAACCATATAATTATACTGAGTTGAACCAGTCAGCTAATGAACCCTTGAAGCACGTTTTCTGGGGAAAAAAAGCTATTAGTTTTTCTTCAAAGTCTAGGTAACAGAGAGGAATGATTTATGCATTACTGCAGGACTGCTAGGAGTGCTGATGGTGATTTGATCTCCCTGTGTTTGAGAACACAGGTGAAGTTTCTTGCAGACTCCTAAACACGGATACCACAGCATGAACTGGAAGTGCTATAAATTCACTTTTGTCATGGTGAAGGACAGATTTTTGGGAGAGGGAAGGAGGCTGACAGGCACACTTTTTAGTTCCTTGTTAATCTCTTCAAGACCAGAACCATCTCTGTGGCATGTGACAGGAATGCAGCAGTCTCCATATCAATGCTCTGGCTGCAACCAGTTTACTGTATGCATGTTAATGTTTGCTCCCACTGGTATTTGAAACACCTGTGAGTGCTCAGCACATCTGAAAATCAGGCCATTTAATTCTAGGTACTTTAAATAGAGATTAAGGGTCTTAAATTTAGGTATGAAGGTTTGAATGTTTTGGATCAAACCTCTCCATCAGCCTGCAATCAACAGTGCTATATAGAGATGATATTGCAGAATAAGATACAATCAGGTCAGATTTATTTTTTTTTTGTAAAAACAGACCCGTAACATCAGCATTCGTTTCACTTTTAAATGTAGTCCTTAGAGTGTAGCTGTGTACAACATGTTTTATTAAATTTAAACTGGCAAGTCCATGTCTAATGGTAATGGCCCTATATCTAAAAGAAAAGCATTACTCTTTGTACTGCCTGCAGATTAAAAATACCCATTTGTTCCAATCACAGTTTCTGTCTATGCACTAAATTACTGTTGGTAACACCAAATCCATCTTACTTTGCCAGGATGTGCAGCTGAAAGCATAGGGCCATGGACCAAAACAGCTTGCCACTGTTTCTCTGTCTTCAGCACCCCTGCATACTTTACTGACACCCAGGATCTCCTTTCACAGTCTCTTTCTTGGTGTATGCCAAGGAGCTGGAAGGTTGCTCCCTTGTTGCTGTGTCATATAGCTGTGCTGACAGTAATGATGCCAACATAAGGGGGATAGTTTGGTCAAATGAAAAGCACTCACCTAATTTCTGGACAACCTAGAAAAGGATCAGTGCTTCACTTCACCAGTCAAAGGGTTGCAGGGATCAGCATGAATGACTTGAACCTGCAATGTAACTTTTCCTCTATTTTGGGATTTGAAGGAGTCTTAAATTAGGGGACAGGTGAGGTTGAAAATTGATGGAAAGGAGAGGTTATGCTACAGTACAAATTGGACCATTATCACTTTCCTCCTCTAAAAGAAAAAGGCAGGGGAATAGAGGCAGGACAATATCTGTAGCATCTCTAGGGTTGGCATCAGACTGGTGAGAGTCCCAGAATTTGTAAGAGACCATGATGGATTCCATCCCACATCCTTCCCAATCTCTCATTCAGGAGCTGCAAACTGATAGCAAGAGAGTCTCACTAGAGGTGCTCCCTAACCACAGCCTTCTTAAAGATAAAAAATGTCTCATGATTTCCGTGAGAAATTATCTCAGTGTGTATTTTGGGGGCACTACTTCCATAGTACAGTTGAGGCTGACAGGGACCAAAAGTCAAGCACAGCAGAGAAAATCGTCTGTCACAGCAGGTCAGGCATTTCAGGTGGCATTTGAATGACAGGATCTGCAATGTCATGTGGAAATTCCTTGCAGCAAGGAGAAAAGTGTGCTGGGTTGAATTAAATTCTTCCAGGGCTCTGGACATCTGGATTTGTTTTTGCAGTTTAGACCTATGGCTGTATTTCCTGCAAGTGGAAGTAGCCTATGCAACAGTCAGCACAAGCATATCAGTATGGAATATAAATCTGCATATGGAGATCTAAACTAGCACAGCTTTACTGGATCTCCAGCGTCTGTTAAAATAAGATACAATGCTATTTTCTTCATTTAGCCTCATACATGATATGTCTTTAAAAAGCTCTCTAATACCTCCATTAACTTCTTAATGAAGTGTCAGTACAGACAAACAGTGTACAGACCTTTACATGTTTCCTGAGTATTTACGTATAAATCTTGTAGCCAGTACATACAATCTCCCTTTTCTTCCTATCTTCCCTTCCCATAGTTTTGCTCCATCTTTTTAAGGCCTGGGTATGTGCAACAGAGTTCCCTTATTAAAGCAGCTTGCCAATGTTTTCTCTGTCTTCAGCACCGTGGGGTATTTCATTGACACTCAGGATCTCCTTCGATATTCTCTCTCTGTCTCTCTTGACATTTTTGCAAGGAGGGAGAAAGAGGCTGGGGGAAGGTGCATATAATGCTTCCACTGCTGAGCAGTATGAATTATATCTGCTGGAGTAATAGTGTGAAGTGGCAGGGATCCGTTTTGATGAATCTCATGCTGATTTGTAGCCCCAATTCTAGCTGTAGGTAACACTGAACACCTGTTTGGAGTACTAGAGAGATGGAATAAAGCTCTGTACAGTAAATATGCTGTGTACTGTAGCTGCTTGTTTATTGTCACACAGTAATTAATTTGCAATTATATTTCGAAACATACCAGAAGAGAAGTGCACTATAATTCCTACCACCCAGAAAGAGGCTCAGCAGTGACACTTGTTAAACTGAGCTGGCTGATTCTCTCTTTTCTCATCACTGATTGCTTTTTCCTTTTGTCTCAGCACAAAACAGAAAGTTACAAAAGGCACTTCTGTAAGGATTTGTGCCTGAATAGTAATGGGTCTGTGCTACTCTAGAACAGTATGTCTTAAAAACAAACACACACGTACACATGAAAGAGGTGGTGTGAATATCTATCTGATTTTATCTCTGTCGTCCCTTGCTGTCGTCCCACATCATTCACAATATTCCACCACAGAAGGAGTTTGTGAGCCCCATTCTTAGCTTCCCACCTGTGAAATCCTTGTCTTTTCATCCAAATGCCTCCTTTGCTTCTGTTTAGACCTTTCAGAATCATCTGCTGAGAGATTTCTCTTAGTTATTCACCATTCTATGCATCTCTGAAAACCACGCCCCTGCCTTTAGTCTTTAAAATTCTCATAAGCCCAACACTGGTTTTAAATTACTCCTGTGTTTTATTGCACCCCTCTACAATAAGCTCTTTGTGAACCATTCCTTTCAGAAACTTCTCCATAATTTCTTTCAATATGTCTTACATATCTGGAAGTCTGGCTTTCCAAAAGTAGACCCCAAACTTTGATTTCTGCTAGCACACTTGAACAGAGGAGTCAGAAGCTCCTGTTTGCCTTCCATGCCATAGTAATATTGCAAGAAAACAGATGTTGCTGTATTAGATACTACAGCAAGTGTTTTCAGTGCAATTTTACAACCCGATGTTTAATTACTTTGATACAGTTTTTAGACGTAGGTTTCAATTGAATTCACAGCAATTTGCTTGTTTCTTCCCTGCCTTTCCCTAAAAATGATACATCTGTTCTCAGGTCCACACTCGATACTAATATTCTTTCCTCCCCTGTTTTTCTACTAGTCCTGTTATCTTTATTTTCTTTCATCTTTTTACTAGCATTTCCAGTTTTGAAGAGTTCATTCCAAGATATTTTAAAGATATGTGTATAGGGTTAAATTCAAAAGCTAAATTTGAAAGTAGTTCCTTATCATTTCACTAAAACTTAAAGCTTAAATGCATGATCTCATTATTCTGTTTCTCTTGTAACTGTCCCATGGTTGCACAAAAATAAGTGTTCTCCACCGTGCACGCTGAGGTTTGCTTGTAGCTGAGAATATCGATTTTAAAATGGTAGAGACTGACTTGTTTTATACAAATTTATGATCAACTGTATATATGTGGAGTATATAAAGAACAATCCCTTGGCACTAAAATAAGAAATAAATCAATATGCCTCAGAGAGAGTGCTAACTTAATTTGCAATTACATCAAGTAAGGAAGAAAAAGAGAAAAATACTGGCTTCCTCTGCAAATCTTCCCAAATACAATATTTCTTTGACATTTCACATGTACTGAAAAGTTACACCTGAGGAATTCATTTCCATTGCTTTCACTTGGTGTCCTATGGTGACTGATATAAATATTTTATTAGGCAAACCTGCAGGTTTCTGAAGATTATATGTCTTATCAAGTTGACCCTTATAATTATGTTGTCTTCTGTAACTGTGGGATCTCTTTTAATTTTGTAGTCTTTTTGTAAATATTGAACCATAAAAAAATATACAACCACAAGCAAAAGCTGACTGTGAATAAGAAAAGGTGTAAACAGGCCTCTTCTTGCTCAGGAAGATTCCCATTATGCTTGTTGCTACAGAGACAATGCCTTAATTATACGTTAGTAGCTGGACACAGTGCAGCATATCCTCAGCTTGTGAAAAATCTCTTTTCCCAGACTTTTTTTCTTTGTTTCTCTTTTAAAGTAATCACTGTGGATGCTTTTTTATCTTTCTTCCTCCTCATCATCTTCTTTCCTGGAAAATGAGACTTAATGGGGAAAAGTTTCAGATGCTCAGTTTTATGCACAGAGCAGTCAATGAGGGTTTGCGTTCCTGTCAAAATGAGATGTAGATTGTGTGTACGGAAGAAAATGTTTTTATCTGATACAGGAATATTTTATACTTTTTTTTTTTTTTAATTAGCTCTCATTTACATAATCCTATGGCCTTCTGTTGCAGCTATGAAAACATTGCTTCTGTTATTCTCTGCCTCTGCTTTCTGCGATTATTGACTTAGGAAAGACTTTGACTGTTCTTTTCCTGGGCAGCAGCAGAAACCATACACAAGTCCTGTGAAAGGAGAGGTTGGGAGGCCCTGTGCCGGTATTTACGTGCCTTTGTACCATCAGTTTGATGCCCCAGTGTATTCCAGTGCATCCCTTCCTAAAGAAGGAGATGAGCTGAATATTGGCCCAGCTACTTAATGCAGATGGGGGTTTTGGCTAACATTCATCCCATTTAAATTTAGCACGCAGCTGACTTACCTAATTTAAGGCAATGTTCCTTCTTATGCAGTGGAGAAAAATGTACCGTTCCAGAAAGTGATTCAGGTCTTAAATTAACTGAATCATCCCCTTGAAGCATCTTTTTTCTTTCCAAATACTACAGGGAGAGCTACAACCCTAATTAAGATACTTTAACTCAATGTCAGCATTCATTTGGGATAGACCTTTGCCCATTTAGCAGTGGGTGTTGTTTTGTGGCTGCCATGTTGTGGTGGATTTTGTTACAGGCAATGCAGGAGGCAGCAGATTATTTCCAGAGTTCTGCCTTTTCTGCTTCTGCAGGCTGTTTCTTCTTAGTTTTGGAGTTCTCTGCCAAGGTAGGCTCTACAATTTCAGAAATAGCCACTAGGATAGAGGGCATCTATTTCTAAGTAATTTCTTACTGTTTAAAAATATAAAACCCGGAGGAAGTCTAATTATGTGACACAGAAGATAGTCCCAGGGCTTAAAATCAGTGATATGAGCTACAAAATCACAACTTTTTATTGAAGACTTACTGAAGAATTTCGAGAGGATGTTTTAACAGAATTGTTGTTGATGAACCAGCAATGGGCAAAAGATATCGAAGTCTTGCATAGAAGGTAACGAAATAGGGGCTAGAAAGAAGAGGATACTGGTTTTATATCTCTAGGGCTCTCTAGAGAAGAACTGAGCTGCCTTTTGGATTTCTGCTTGAATGACTTGCAGATAGAAAAGAGTTGTGTGGCTCCAGTTTCTCAGCAGACTTGGAAAGACCTGCACTGACAGAGTCCCACTGGTTTGTGTGTGTAAAAGAAAAGAAGGTCATCAGGAGTAGCCAGCATGGAATCACCATGAGGAAATCATGCTTGACCAATCCGATAGCCTTCTATGATGGCGTGGCAGGATGGCTGATGAGGGGACAGCAGTGGATGTTGCCTACCATGACTTTAGCAAGGCTTTTGGCACTGTCTGCCTCGTAGGTCAGACAGGAAATGTGGGATGTGAGGACAGTGAGGTGGACCAAGAACTGGCTGAACGGCAGAGCTCCAGGGGTCCTGATCAGTGGAGTAGAATCCAGCTGGAGGCCTGTAGTCCATGGCGTTCCCCAGGGATCAATACTGGGTCCAGTCTTATTCAACTTGCATATCAATGATCTGGATGAAGGGATAGAATGTACCCTCAGCAAGTTTGATGATGATATGAAACTGGGGGAGTGGCTGATATTCCTGACTGCTGTGCTGCCATCCATCAGGACCTTGATCAGCTGGAGACTTGGGCAGAGAGAAATCTAATGAGGTTCAACATGGGCAAGTGTAGGGTCCTGCACCTGGGGAGGAATAACCCCAAGTACCAGCACAGGCTGGGGGCTGACATCCTACAGAGCAGCTCTGCGGAGAAGGACCTGGGACTGTCAGGGAATGGCAAGTTGACCATGAGCCGACAGTGCCCTTGCAACCAGGAGAGCCAATGGTATCTTGGGGGGCATTGGGAGGAGTGTGGCTGGCAGGTCAAGGGAGGTGATCCTGCTCCTCCATGTGGCCCCGCTGAGGCCATATCTGGAGTATTGTGTTCAATTCTAGTCTCAGTACAAGAAAGACAAGGAACTACTGGAGAGAGTCCAGCGGAGGCCACAAAGATGATGAGGGGTCTGGAGCATCTCTCTTATGAGGAGAGACTGTGGGAGCTGGGCCCGTTTGGTCTAGAGAAGAGAAAACTGAGACAGCATCTTGTTAATGCATATAAATATCTCTAAGGCAGGTGTTAAGAGGAAGGTACCAGACTCTTTTCAGTGGTGCCCAGCAATAGGACAAGGAGAAATCATTCAGGAAAAAAAAAATAGATAGGGAGAACTAATGTGAGAGCTAACAATTGAGCAGTGAGGAAAACTAGGATTCTGGTTTTGAGCTGTCTCCTTAGTCTTCTTTTATTTAATTGCAAGCATCCCTAAGGAGCTGGGCACTAGTGGAAATTTCTTATTTACTCCCACCCGGCAGTTTTCTATTTTGATGTTGTGCAATCGCATATGATTCCCTCCTCACAGCCCCTCTACAATGAAATGTCCTTGCTGGAGACGAGGGTTTCTAAATGTTGATGTTTCTAAAAGTGCAGCAGTGTCAGGAGGGCCAAAGGCATCCTGAGAAGCCAAGAGATTCCTCAGCAACCCTATGGAGTGGCCAAGAGTCAGGAGTTACTGACATTCTTGCCAGTAATGGTATCTCTGTGTTTTTGTAGTCAAACAAAAATAGCTGTTCACTTCAATACAGGATTTATGAGCTACTGTAATTTAATTTCTACAGAGCTCTGATTGCTAGCAACAAGGTGTGAGGTGATAAAACAGTATTTCTTATATTTATATTGTTCCAAGAAGTGTAGGTTTACACTTGAAACTGATTCAAAGACAACAAATACTGAAGTGGTGCATTTCAATAAAAACCTCTAAAAGTTCTTGAAAAGAGAGAGCCGCTTGCCTGTGCACACAATGCAGTGAGAGGTGTGGGATCAGAGAGTGTGCATTGCGTGCCTTACAGACAAGAGGGGCTCCTGGGAAGTGGAGGGAGTAAGGCAAAATCACAGAATCATACAGTACCAGTCTGGAAGTGAATCTCAAGGATCATCTGGTCCAAACTTTCTCAGTAAAAGCATGGTCTAGACAAGATGGCCTAGCACCCTGTCCAGACAAATCCACTGCTAAAGAATCCAGCTCTTCACTGAGATTATTTCTATGGCTGATCATTCTCATTGGGAAAAATTTTCCTCTTGTGTCTAGTTAGAATCTCTCCTGGAGTAACCTGTACCCATTACCCCATGTCTTTTGCATGTGACTTCTTGTAAAAAGGGAGTTTCTGCATTTGTTTTTTTTTTTGGTAAGCCACCCTTTATATGCTAGGACACAGTGATAAGGTCTCCCCTAAGCCTTCTTTTCTCAAGGCTGAACAAAACCAGTTCTCTCAGCCTTTCCTCACATGGCAGGCTTTTCAATCCTTTGATCATCTTTGTGGCCCTTCTCTGGACCCTCTCCAACCTGTCCACATCTCTTTTGTACAGCAGGGGCCAAAACTGAACTCAGTATTCCAAGTGTGGTCCAACAAGTGCTGAGTACAGTGGGATAATGGCTCCTGTATCGCTGCTGGTGAAGCCCCTATTGATCCAACCCAGCCTCCTGTTGGCTTGCTTTGCCACAGAATCACACTCTTTCACTAATATGGAACTTCTTGTCCACCAGAACCCCCAGAAACACCTTGTTCTGGCCAGAGCAAGGACTGTCACTGTCCCAGCAATCCTAAAACTGCAACAGTGTGAGTGAAAGAGCTGCTTCAAGGTCCCTTTTGAAAGACTGTGACACTTAAATTCCTAAGCATCCTCATTGCATAGCTCATTGAGCAGGCTAGGAGGGCTTGGCCAATAAGCATTATTAGTTGTGTTGATGGAAAATGGTTTAGAACCATGAGTGTGGTAAATGTTGACAGTATTAATTGAAATCTGCTGTGTTTATCCCAAGTATTGTAAAGCTCTCTCACTTTTTAGAAGACGCCATGAAGTTGTGTGCATGAGAACTGACAAGCTGTTTCTGTGATAGCAGTGGCTGTGATTTCAGAAGGCTTTGTCGTTACTTGAGGTCACAGAAAAGTGTGCTTTTTTCACTTGGATAGTAATTTTGTCTAATATCCTGTAGTGCACAATGGAGAAAAATCTCACCAAAATTTATAATCTTACAGAGCAAACTAAATTTGCACTGTCAAAAAAACCCTAAGCAAAAGCTCTGTTTTCACTGTTCTCATTTTGTGTACTGAAGGAGCTGGGGACCATGGAGGCTGTATCCTAATGCTGCCCATGCTGCAGTGAAAGGAGGCCCACTTTAGATAAACACTGAATCCAATTTCAGTCAGCCCTGTATCTCTCGGCTGCAATTTATTTTTCTTTAAATATGCAGAATGAGACTCAGAGCTTTTCATTTCTTAAGAGATGAACAACTGGAGCACTACGACACATTTATATAATGCTTAATTTCAGAAGCGAGGAAATTAGACAAATGGATATATTGAGCCCAGAATTTAGATCAGGGTTCAGCTTCTGAGCTTAATGTGGTATATTAGCCTTTTAAATGATGTTCGTTTTTTGATGTAGTCTCTATCACCATTACACTCCCTTCCCATTGATGTTCTTCATTGTGTATCTGTTACAAGTTCTCACTTAGTTGTGGGGGAGGGTGAAGCTAATTAGATTGTTGTTGGTGATAATAAAACATATCCATTGCAACTTTTTTCTGTGTGTGTGGGAAAAGGTAGGTTGTTAGCTTAGCTCCCTTTCCTCATGGGAAAGCTCCCAAAAAGTACATGTTAGATGCAGGAATTCATAGTGGGGTGAAGACGAGAAGGAATGGGAAAATACAGGTCCATGTCACCAGCCCTCCACTGAGGTGTGGTAAGAAGTATTGGAGAGTGTTCTGTGACATTGAACAGGATTTATATGGTTACACAGAGCTAAAAATTGTGCATACTACAGCATATGAGGGTTTTTTTCAGTTTCTCCACCAGCTCCTAAAGATGGCACTTTTCTCCCAGATTTTTTTTTTTGTGTGTGTGTACAGAAGAACCATTTCATTTTGGTATTTGCCAAACTGGAATTTTATGAGGTTGAAAAATTTTAGAAGTTAAATGCTTTTCTTCAAGTTCAACATGATTCTTCCTTCAGGCTGATTTTTTTTTCCTGTCTTTAATTAAGCAGACATTTTTATTCACATTTCCAATTTGAATCAAACAAGTTGAAAACAGATATTCTAGGGTTCAGGCAGTGAACTAAATACTGAGTGACTGCTCTGCCATCAGTCTTTTTTTATGCTGGTTATTTTCTGACTGTTCCCAAATGGCTTTCCCCAAGTCTACTGTGTCTTCACAATGAATCTAGAACGCTTCTTAGTTCCGAAGCACACCAGTTTTACCCACGAAAATCTCAGGAAAGACCATAAGCAGGCAATGAACTTCAAACAGAGAAGCAGACACCCTCAGAGGAGAGCAGACATCCACACAGCTATTTTGGGTCCATAATTAAGGTGCAATTTGGAACTATTGCTTTTAGAACTTAAGTTCCTTTAGGGGCTAAAATTAGCCGTGAGTCTTTAGAGGGTGGTGACAGCAGCCACACGGACTGCTTGAAGTGAAGCTGACTGAGTGTCTCGGGTGAGAAAGCAAGTCCATGCTGAAAGATGAATTAAAGCTTACATGTGCTGCTGACCAGTGCACATGTCTTAGTCTCCTGCAGCACCAGAGCTTTGTGGTCAGGAAGATATAAAGCACCCTTTGCTAGAGGTCTTTTGTCCTTGCAGTATATTACATTAATGAAATTTAGACACACCTGCAGTAAAATATTTTTTTTTTGCAGTCTTTTATGAATGGAAAAATGTTGAGTTTATAAAAGTCCATTTGACATACAACAAAAACTATTTACTCCAAGAAATTTCTGTTTCTTCATCAGCTGTCCTTTCATGAGAGTTTCTCCTATTAACCAATGTTTGCAGTGTGCTTTGAAGATGAAAGCATTAAGTGCTTCATGTTATTACGACTATTACAGAGCATGCTGTAGGTATGTGGAATGGAATTTTTCATGGAAAGTAGTTATTTCACATGCTCACACTGAAATAACTTGGTACATGTTTATCCCTGGTGTGCATTGAATGAGGCCAGTAGAAATTTATCGGGGTCGAAACTTCTCCTTTATGGTTTTATCTGTGACACAATTTATATAAAATCAAGTTTAGGTCATACTAGAATCTATTTCTGTAAAAAAAATGTATCTGCAAAATCACTGAAACACTCTGAGAGTCAGTTTTCAATGTCACCTATATTCCCCCCAAGTGCTTTCATCATTCAAAAGCTTGCCATCAGAAAACACCTCCTTTATTTTCAATTTATTGCATCAGAGGAAATGTTTGAAAGCTGTCATCTCCCACAGAAAGGCACTACAACATTGACTTTCAAAGAGTATGAGTCATTTATAAAAGTGAGGCTTAGACTTGTAAGTTACTCAACTGCTCTTCAAGACTGTGTCCTTTCCAGTAATGCGAAATAGTTCTGCACCTTTGGATATCATAATGAAAACTTCATGCATCACTACCCAGTGTTTACTTGAAGGGTGAATAAAATGATGAAAAAAGAGACTAGAGAAAGTAGTAGGCAAGGTTGGAGGAGCAGAGCTGGAAATCATCTGGTTCAACCCCCGAGGCAGAACAGGGCAGACAGAACAGTGTGTGTTTCTTTTCAAACAAAAATTATATTCTGAAACTCTAGGAAGATTAATTGTGCAAAACCAGCTGGGTTTCTTGCCCCCAGTTCCAACGGCCCCTCCCACCCTCCCAGGGCTTAAGAAATTAAGCAGGTAAAATATCCAGCTTGTTGTTGTGTGAAACACATAGGAGTACTCTGTCCTGGAAGAGGGTTCTGTGCTATGGGACCCTACCTGTACTTCAGTAATACATTAGAAGTTTGCCTTTTCTAGTAAGACCATGACCAAAATCCCACCTCAATGAGGCAGACACAATGCTCAGAATGAGCTCCTTCTGAGATTTTAGAAAGGGTAGGGAATTAATTTATGACTCAATAACACTAGTGATTCCAGTTACTTAAAATCTGAAGATAAGGGAAACTCCCTTTGTCAAATCTTGCTTAATAAAGCCTTCAAAGCACAATAATAACTGGCCAAAAAAAGTCGTTTTTAATACAATTAAGTTGCATTTTTCTTAGCTGAAAGCGCTTAAAAGTGGCTACTAGCCTCACCCATAGTGTGATGCATAGAGGAATTTGTGTTTGTTCTACAGATCTAAACCCTTCTCACGTTTACAGCAACTCTATCAGGAAGTTTCCCAGCTGTTTAGGCAAAATTACATTTTTCCACCTTCAGGATGATAACTCCATGTCTCCCTTAGCAAGAGCAACCATCCCTAAGACTGCAGCATAGGTCATCCAGTGCTGTTGGCATTAAGGAGATAAAGAACCCTCCTGATTGTATTGGGTTTGCATAGCCAGGTTTTTGGGGGGGAGGAGGGGGAAAATGCTACAGGGTGACTTCTATGAGAAGCTGACAGAAGCTTTCCCCATGTCCAACAGAGCCAATGTCAGCCAGCTTGGAGATGGAAGTGACACTGGCCGAGGCCAAGCCAATGAGACAGTAGTGGAGCCTCTGGGATAACATATTTAAGAAGGAAAAAAAGTTATTGCGCAGTTGCAATAGTGCTCAGGGAAGAGCAGAGTGATAATATGTGAGAAGAACAGCCCTGCAGACACCAAGGTCAGTGGAGAAGGAGGGGCAGGATGTGCTCCAGGTTCTGGAGATGAGGTTCCCCTGCAGTCCACAGTGCAGACCATGGTGACACAGCTCTGCCCCTGCAGCCCACGGAGGACTGTGGGAATGAGGAGATCCACCTGCAGCCCATGGAGGAGACCCATTTTAGAGGAGGTGGATGTCCAAAAGAATCCTGTGACCTCATGGAGAGCTCCTAACAGGGACCTGCGGACCTGTGGAGAGAGGAGCTCATGCTGGAGCAGGCTTTTCCTGTGGAAAGGAACCCACATCAGAGCAGTTTGTAGCCCATGGGGAGGACTCATGCTGGAGAAATTCATGGGGAACTGTCTCCCTTGGGACGGACCCCCCATTGGAGCAGGGGAACGACTCTTGTCCCTGAGCAGAGGCAGGAATAACATGCGATGAAGTGACCGTAAACCCCATTCCCCATCTTCCTGCATCGTTGGGGGGGAGGAGGTAGAGTCCAGGAAGAAGGGAGGGGGGGGGGAAAGTGTTTTTCAGATTTGTTTTATTTATTATTATCCTGCTCTGATTTTGACTGGCAATAAATTCATTAATTTCCCCAAGCTGAGTCTGTTTTGCCAGTGATGGTAATCAATGAATGATCTCTCCTTGTCCTTATCTCAACTCATAAACCTTTCATCATATTTCCTCTCCTCCGTCCAGTTGCAGAGGGGGGTGATAAAGCAGCTTTGGTGGGTACCTGGTATCCAGCCAGGGTCAACCCACCACAGCAGTGTTAACATAGTCCTGAAGTTACTCTCTGGTACTATGCTAGAGAACATGGAAATAATGATGTACATTTAAAACAAATCCTTTAAAATATTTAGGCTCAAAGTAGAATTAGAATCTTAGACACAAATGAAATGGAGATGTCAAAACAAGTTTCTGGAGTGTTTGCTTAGGCAGTGATTTGGGTGCAGAATTTTGGAAAATTTGGGGGTGATAGTTATAGGGAGGGATGCAATCTAATTATGAAAAGAATTGTCCAATTTAAAACAATAGTTTTACAGTTACTGAATTCATGGTAATTAAATCACAGGGTTGCTTCCTTAGGCTTTAAAGATTGGCAGTGGAGTTCTCGTAATCCTCTTCTGATCTTCTCAGGGCATCAGGACTGTGGTTTATTGACATGTAATTAGATCAGGATGTCACTACATCAATGTCAGTGTAAACATCACTAAGTAAGTAGCTGATCCTTACAAGATCAGCAACCTAATCTCCTCTGGGATGCCAACAGTCTTTGTTAACACTTAGGCTTAGGATTGTATCTGTTCTTTTAATGCCAGGCTCCCAACAACCCTGGGAGTTAGACATCCCAAGTCAACCAGCATCTGAGATTAAACTAGTCATACTGATGCTCTGGCAATTGCAATACCTTGTCTGCTAATAGATTTTATTGCTTGCAAGACAAACAACTAATGAAATCTCACTGTTTGCGGGACAGGCGGGGGACATGGTTGGACTTTGAAGTTTATTTTTTTGAGCTGAGTGTGAGTTACCTACTGTATAAGCAGCTGAAATTGCTGGCTTTTAGGGAAACTTTTGTAGTAGCTTATTTTTACAGGCCCTATTCACAGCTTTAAACATTTGCAATTGCAATTGAAAGAAATCTTATAAAATTATATGTTAAAAGATTAATCATACATTGTATTTTAAATTGCCAGCAATACAATCAAAGGAAGTTGTTTCATGGAGTGGAGGTTTGAAATAAACCTTACACTTCTAAAACCTTTTTTTTAATAGAGAAAAATATCTATAAATTTGTTTTATTTTGAGGAAACAGAAAAGATATCTTAATTTGGATAACTTTGGTTTATCTGTTTTGTCCACAAACTGTGCGTGTAGTTCTGTAGCCATAAGATTGTCAGCCTTTCTTAAACTGAGGATATTATAACACTTTTCAATGGACTCATGTACCGTTAATGTCTACGGAAATAGTCTGACTTTTCTTACATAGCTTTCAAATGCACTTCAGAAATACAGTGTAGACCATTGGGCTTCATCAGCACAGTTTGAAAAGCACAGGTTGTGTTCCGTACTTCAGCGAAATTTCCATTGGCTCTAATGGAAATTGAGATGTCAAGTTTTTACCATAGGTTTTTCTAAAAGATTAAAATGTAGCTGTGAAACAAAGGAAAAAAAGGTGTTGATGTTGATGTCTAAAACCCTGCCTATATTGAATTGTTAGCCACCATGGGTATATTTTCAGGTTTATGGGAGTATTGGGGGTGGGGGTGGTGGGGAGAATGTGTTTTGTCAAACATTTTGATTATATGACACTCACCACCCTAAATATGTGTAGGTATTTAGACACAATTATGTAAAATGAGAAAGACTATAAGCATCTAAACAACAGTGATTACAAATATCAGTGTGCTGAGCTGATATCCATTTTAGATAGGCTATAGAAATATGAGTTCATTTTAGGTTCTTACCAGGAAAATTAATAAATGGATACTTCCAAAGATTTAGGAATATTTAGGGCTATAAATAACCCAGGAAGATGCCAGCAGAATTCAGAACCTAAACAATTTTTAGCACTTGTCTCTAGATTTATTTGTTTTATCTGAGTATCTGGTAGTTCATGACCAATGAATGTGAGTGGGCCCTATTATGTCATTTCTCTAAGCTAGAGCACACCTTTAAAACAGAGAAAAAAGAAACAAACCACAA
>VZTA01021943.1:508750-529392 GCA_013398855.1 Mohoua ochrocephala
AAAAAAAAAAAAAAAGCCTTGCAAGCTTTTGTGTGGGGATGTATGTCCCTGTGGGGAACTGCAGCACTGAGAATCACGAGTCTACTGCTATTATGCCTGCAGGGTTGAAGCTGGACAGCTGCTCTTTGTGTCCTTTGTGCTCAAGGGCTTGGACTTTTCATGGATCTGTTTGCTCTGACCTGCATACATATCAGAAAAACTTGGAGAAAGGAAGAAACCTAGAATATATCCAGAGGATGTTCATGGTAGAACACTCATTGATGAATCCAGTCAAAAATCATGCATACGACTATTTTAAAACTCTTTTCCCTGGGGACTGGCAGATTTAATAGAATAAAAAAAAATTTCCCACTTTTGAAACTAGATACCTGAATTAAAATGGATATTAGTTTGTTTTAAACTAACAAAGCTGTTAACCATTTTAGAGCTGTTGTCACTGGAAATCGGGGGGGAAAAAAAAGCCTGAATACAAAGTCAAAAGTAATTGCCTTTTCCTGTCTTAGGTCTCAGTCAGATTGAATCTTTCTTAGAAGCAAGGATGTAGGGAAGTTGCGAATGGTCTTGCTGCAAGGTGAAATGTTGATATTTGGTAACGCTTATGAGGATATACTGGAACGTAGCAAGTTGGAGCCTCCTCCTAAAAGAGGAATTCCAGGGTAATTTGTTCATGCTTGCTCTCCGCACCTGAATAATTGCCATATAAACAGACCAGTAATCATGTAAAAACCCATGTAAAACAAGGGAAACACTTTTCAAACATGCAAAGAACATGCTTTCAAGAATGACTTGATTTTTATTCCACTTTAGAAATTATTTATTGACATGAGACAAATGCACTGTTTAACATCTGAGTGCATGTTTAAAAACCTGTTTCCTTTTGCAGGTAACACTCACGTTTAATGGGATCTTTCAGAGAGAGAGCTTATTGTATTGAAGGTGAGGCACAGATTTGGGTCGTTTGGTGGAACAAAGTAAAGGTTTTCATGGTTTCCACAGTTGTTAATCCTTTAAACATTACTTCATAAAATAAAAATGAAGTTCATTAAAAAATATCCACTTTTCTGCTTTTGAAATGAGCACAGTACTGTAAACATATCAGTCCCCTTTCTATTTGTCTAAGTAAACCAGCTTATGTGAATAAGGCAAACTGAACGAGACCTCTTCCAAAAACACTCCACCAGTCAAAGCTGGAAAGGTCAAATTGTTTGAAAATGACTAATGATTAGTTTATAATTCCTTTATACACAGGTTCCATAACAATGGAATTAATCTTTAGAGGAAAAACATTAGAAGGTAGTTTACTCCCAAGGGAGACATGCTGGGGTTTTGTACTAATAGTTATGATGAGCACTCATCAGGACAGACAGCAAAACCCCAGGACGTCTCATTGTTTAATCAGTTCGGGTAATATCAAGTTGATTAATCAGCTGTGCTTCCTTCTGAGAGAAGCTGTTCGTGTTTGCAGCAGTGGCAGCTTCCCACTCAGCCCATCACTGAGCGCAGCGAGCTCTCAGGAACTCCAGTCTCTGACACTGGGCAGAAAGAGCAATGTTTCACTAATCTTTTTCTAATTTTCCTTCTTATCGAGTTTGGGGGAGTTTTTCATGTGTTTTGGTTTGGGGTGTGTTTCTTTTGAGCAGGAAAATGCTTTAAAATGAAATCCTAGAAGCATTTTTTCTGTGTGTTGTGACTAATTCTAGTATCTTGAATATGGCTTGGGTGATGTAGTGAAAGACACCTTCCCCTTGAGTACCTTGGGGAGAGGATTTCACCATTTAAGTGGAGTCTATCTTAATTTCTCTAATAGAGATTTTTTTTGAGCACTACTAGAGGTGTGAGGGAAAATTAAGAAGGACATGCCAGCATTCTGCATTTCCCATCCACAGCACACCCCATTCCTGCAGAGCAAACATAGAGCTGTTTTGGTGCATGCCAGACTGGGGGTGTGCTCCTTTCACTCATGGGTGACAATTGCAGCAGATTCCCATCTGCATGGTTTTCATCCTTTCTGAGGGCAAACCTTGTTGGCATCCTGAAGCACATGTTTGCACATAAACAAATGATGCAGTGTACTTAGATTTACGTGCTTTTGCATTATGGTGTATTTAAGGACAGGCATATATGATTGAGAGGTGGGCGCAGAGGCTGCCGCTTGGATAAATCATTGCCTTCGTGAAATCCTGTTCCTAAACTGCACTCCAGGGGCTAAACTCAGTGCGAAGGAAAGGTATTCTATTAATTGTATTTTTAAGCATTACAAGAGTTGTGCTTCACTCACAAGAAAAGTGATACACATGAGTATCCTTTGAAGTCCGTACAGTTCATGAATGCATAGCTAGAGATGGAGATGAAACACAATGGGCTGTGACAAAATCCTACATGGTACAACCATCTATGAGTCAAATTCCTGAGCTTCATACAGTGCAATGAGTCTGAAACCGTAAAAAAAGGGAATTCCAGTTTTAATTTGCAGTAAGCTAAATTCAATACCATACAAGAAGATAGCTGTGCTTACGTGTAGTTGGAGTGTTGCAGCAGATCAAAACAATGCTTCTTTAAAGTGAAAACTATTTAAAATTATTTTATCAATTTTGATTTATACTATTTGTTCTGAGAGCCTGAAAATGCTCATTTATCCATTTTGCAAACAGGAAAGAGAATGATGAAATGGCAATAATGACCAGTGAGATTTTATAAAGCCATTTACTGTTACTACCCAATAATGCACTCTAATGTCTAAAATGTCCTTTCGTGACAGCTTCGAAGCAGATCACTGGTGCTTGCTAGCATTTAAGTGCTTCCTTTTTAAAATAAGTTATTGTACATTTTACACGGCTATACTAGGACATCGTGCTTTCTTTTTGCTCTGTATCAGGTGAAGGGTTTAAGGAGAGGGCAAAAAAGCAATATAAGTAGTGCCACGTATAATATTTGGTTTTGGAGTTCTTTGAAAGGGTGAATTTGAGAAATATGCGAACTATAAATGGAATTTTGTGTAGTCTATAGAAAAAGAATCTTATGTTATTGGATATCATCGTCTTCTGTCCTCTCCATTTGCCTGTCTCTATGTGTGTCTTCTTTTGTCTAATTGCACAATAATCATAAAGCGATAATGTTTGCAACTTGCAATTCTTATGAAATTGTGACTAAAAGAACAAATGCATGTGCATTAGTATGTGCTATTATCCCATTAGGGATGGAAAGAGAAACATATCTTTGAATTTCAAAGACCTTCCACATCAATGCATTAAATTGGAATCAGTCATTTAATGGGCAGAGATGGGAGAAGAAAAGATATCTCCTTTTTTTTATGTCTTCTCGTCTTTTTTTTCCATTTAAAAATTACTGAAATAAAATACTGTGAGAAAAGCCAAGAGTTTAAGAACATCTGCAGGTGTAACTTGAAAGTATCAGTTGCTGCAGAGGTGGAATTTCAGCAGACTCCAGGTTGTGACTCCTTGTTACATTTCTGAGAAGTTTAACTAGTTTAGCTAGCTGCCTCAAGTCCTGACATACATGAAGGCCATTTAATTCTTCTAAGAAAGAAAAAAGAATTCATTTGCTTGGTGTACTTGTTTCAGCTGATCAATATACACTGAAGCCACAGTAGTCAGAACTTATGGGTAGATGGGGCAGTTTCACTTTTCCCAGGGTAACTTTGGACCAATTTTCTCTCTTTTTTTGCTCTTTTTTATCAACCGATGATGCAATCAGATATTTGGTTGCTACCTTCTGCCAGGTTTTCATAGATAAGCTTTAAGTGTGCAGTCATTTCTGGTCAAAAAGGCAAAGAAGATAACATCAGATGCCAGCCTAACATTTTCCAGTTTAACCTGCCAGAGGACATCTACTCTGGATATTTTACTTCAGCTACATCTCTAAAATAATCCTACACTTTACTTTCTATTGAGAGACAAATATTAGGCCCTGTTGTTGTAAGCACACCGTATGAACTGGTGGGGAACAACTGCATATTATTCAGATATTCTTAAAAATCCACTTTTAGCAAAACTTCTTATTTCCACTCATAATGAGGGGGTGTCCTCCACAGAGAGCTTGCCCTGTGGAGTGGCAGTATGTGTAAAGTAAGATGAATGCAAAAAAGGAGTGATGATGCAGAGAACTGTTATTTTTTTATGTCTCATAAGCAGTATGCATATCCCCTGCAAAGGGAAAATTCATAAAGAAAAAATGCTACTGATTGAGCTGTACAAATCATGAATAGCTGATTCATAACAAGTTCTCTCTGTGCTTTAGAGGGATTTGCTATAAACATTTTTACTTCCCCTCTATATATAAAGAGATAACCCTAAAGGTAAAGGCCATTCAGGTTGATGGATTCCTCTACACTGGCTTCAGTAGGCTTTCAGTCAGGCCACACCGCAAGACTTGTGGTGCTTCCAGTGTTCAAGGGGTCAACATTTTTTCAGAAATGCATTTCCGTTAAAAACTTCCATTTTGAAGAGCCATTAGTCATCTGGTTTAACTCAGATGGAGCGAGCCATGACTTGCTATCTGTGGTCTTAACATAGATGCAATTTTAAAGTGTATTTTTAGGTAGGTTTCTGAGAACTGAGTAGACGTACAGCAATACAAAAGGGAGGCAGGTAACGTACATTTGAAAGCCAGCAAATGGGTATGTTAAGTATTCCCTTTGTCTTAATATTTAATCATAAACTCTATGTTTATAGAACCCTCTTAGGACATTGATCTTATATAAGGCTAATTCTGGTGTTTTCAGACTTTTAAGCTGCAGCTTTCTATTCCTGGTCTGAAGTCAGATTTTTGTGATTTATTGATTACATTTTGAAGACTGTCTTGCTGTCCGTACTATCTGAGCTATGTGAAAGAAAACATAGGTTAGAAATACTGAATATGCACTGGAAAGACTAACCAGGGACATTCAATCAGCATGGAGGTAAAAATGGAAAAAGCTGCAAACCCCTGCACGTTTTTTACACCTATTAAAAGACATCACTTCTATTACAGTGTACAGACATGTTTATACTTTTGCTTCCTAATAAGGCAGACCCAGGAAAAGGTCAATCAGAAATTTTGCACTTCTAAGGAACATTGCTTTTGTACGGACTAGAGTCAGAGTCTAGAAGGAAACTTCTGGGAATATGAAATAGTTTTAGGAAAGATTTTAGGTTAGCCTGAGGACGCCTGTCTCAGGTTCTATACTGCCCTGGACTAGACTTGGCAGTCAAGAGTGGGTGGGTGTGTCATTGTAAAGTGCCAGGATTGCTCACTTCCGCATGAGAAATCGTCCCACAAATCGACATACTAAAAACAATTATGAACAAAATACAAATTTTTGCTTTGTGATTTGACATATGTTATCTGGTTGAGGGAAATATGAGTTACATTTTAAATTCTGCATTCAGGACTATGTTCTTGCCTGTTTTTTTTTTTTAATTAAGCTGAGAAGGTAATCACTTCAGTTGTGAGCTTTAAGAAAGAAAACAACACTAAACGTCGCAAGATGCGGAATGACATCATGAAAGTGGACAACATTGCAACTTACGTGGATTCTTGCAGCTGCAGAGCCGAGAGCTGGACTTTGATGGCTGTTGTGGGTCCTTTCCAACCCAGAATACTCAGTGATTCTGTGATCACACATCTCTCATTGAAGGGCATAACTTTCCTAAATTTTTCTGTTGCTGCTGTTGTCAGTTTTTGCCTTTTAGCTATCTTCCTGCTGTACTATCCTGCCTTTGAAGGGCAGGGTGGAGAACTACCCTCACATAAGTCATACACAGCTGAATTGATCCCATAATTCACTTAGGGAAGCTACGTACCTGAAGTGAAAAACTGGGATAATTCTTCCACTTTGCTGGAGAGGACTAAGTAACCTGTGTAATGTGGGAGGGAGAGAACTCTTCTTTCCTTTACTTCCTCTTTTGGGTCTTACCCTGCCCAGTTACCCACCAGACATACTGCTTTCTAGATCCACTGACAGCTAACCCTAGAAGGTTGCTGGCACATCCCTGTTAAATGTGACAGGCATTAGGCAGGTTGATGGCAAAAAGCACAACTAGGTCCGAGCAGCTACAATCCCAGCCAGCAAATGAAGCATGCTGGGACAGTCCTCTGGCGCTGAGGACAAGATCTGCAGAGCTACCCATGTTTGTGGCGTTAGGTCTGTATCAGGGTGGCCATGTGCAAACCAGTGCCTGGAACTGCTGGGCTCAGGATGGTACTGGGATCTCAGACTGCAGAGCCCAGGCATGGCTGGAGGCAGACCAGGTGGAAAGCATGGGCCAGTGCCATGCCAGACACCTGTCACATTGCCTACCAGTGCAGAGAGTCGAGCTCCATTGCCCATTCACCAGTATGGGGTCAGTCTGTCCATCAGCCTAATCAGGCTAATTGCTCCTGTCTTGTGAGGCACATCTCCTCATTGCTTCCCTCAGACCACCTAGCAGACGTGCAGAAAAGAAAAGTTATGAGATAAGTGTCATGCACCTTCTCTGCCTCTGAGGACAGTGTGCTGCACATGTCCTGCCCCAAGCCTAATGAGGATGCTGCCTCTTTCACCTCTCTTAGCCTGGATACTAGGTTTGCTTTTAAAGTGTTTACTTTATTTCATCATTTGTGCATATAACTAATATATGTGCATTGATTTGAGGAATGGATTTAATGATGAGGAAGGGGAAGGGAAGCATTCCTTTTAGGCATAGGTATGTTTGATGTGCTGGGTGTGTCAGAGTACACTTCCCGTCGGGGTTATGGTTCTCCGGGCACGCTTCTGCCTGAGGATAGTATCTTTAAGAAAATGCAGATGCTTTGGGTTTAGGATGGCACATAAAGCGAGAAAAAAGGATTCATGCAAGGCACGTTCAAGGAAGCAGAAAGGCAAGGTAACTGTCTCATATAGTGCACGTCGTGGAAGCAAGCCCATTCCCCTCAAACTTCTCATGCATTTGTGTGTGTGCGTTTCACCAGAGAAGGGTGTCCTAGTTTGGATGGCAAAAGGAATCCTTACAGCACAGGACAGCAAGTGAGTCAGCACCAAGGGAAGAGAACCCATAGTGTTTTGGATGAATCTTAATCTTATCTTGATTTGAGTATCTTGATTCCTGATTTTTCCAAATTCCGACAAAGGTCAGCCCCTTTTGGGACCATGCTAATGCGAAATAAAGCTAGGGACTGGTAGATGTTGTAATTGGATGGAGAAACAATTTTCTTTATAAGAAATAGTGATTGATATTAGCAGACATGGCACTAATCTGTGTGTGCATTTATGTGTCTGTCTGTGTGAATGCACAAATGCATATATTTGTGCATATATAAATATAGGTGTATATATAGAGAAATTAGTATACAGAAGTACATATATGTGTGTGTGCTTGGATTATTCAAGAGAACAGAAATTACATGATACAATTTAGGTATTCGGCTATGTAGCTCAACTGGATAAACATCCAAAGAAGAGCTGGTAAAAATATCCTATAACAACTAATAACCATAAAATGCTAATTAACAATCTAATTTACATGAATTAAAGCTGAATAAGTAGCACACTGGTATTTTTCATCACAAATTTTTTTTTTTTACAAAAACTGTAAAGTTGCAAATTTGCAGTGAAGCCTGTTTATGTGTTGTACCAATTCATACTGGAAATAAAAAGACAGGTTTAGAACAACCAGCTTCCAAGCAGATCCCAAAATGAATGTTTATGTGTCAAAAAGCATAATCAGTCATGATTTAGCAAAAACTAGAGAAGCAGAATTAAAGATGAGAAAATATTAAAGACCACTCTTAATTTACTGAAGTAATTGTGGACTATTGGCCTTTGACATATTGCCATCCTTACTTTATAAATTTTCCTCAACTATAGGATTATCCTTTTATCAACATGTTTCCTAAGATCTCCAGGATTTGTGATGATAAATACCCTGCATTTCCAATCCAGCCTGATAATAATTGCAAAGAAAATCTCAAGCCTGAATGCTGATTTTGTATCTGATATCATAAATTATACAATATATCTGACAATAATTTTGATACTTCATCTCTACAGTAACTTCAGAACTCTCCATATTAGTGGCCTTTTTTTAGAATATTCTCTCTGAAAAATTTACATTTATTCCAAGCAAATGTACCACATTTGTTATATTATGCACGTTATTCCCCTTCACCTCTCTAAATCATGCCTGGAAGTCATATCTTTAGTAGAAATGCCTTTCTGCATGATGTACAAAACTGCATCAATTTGTGCTTGGTATATGCAATGGAGATGAAGCCATATCCTTGGTTTTCTTGAATAATTTTACTGTTTTCTGGATCTTGGACTTTCAGAAACGAAGTGTTTTATTGTCCCTATATGGTAGAATAATGAAGGATGTAATAATTAGGCTAGATTCTGTAAAACTACAGAAAAACACCTTCCTTTTGCATTTTGGAGCAAAAATCTTAAAAAGCCTATTTTATGAATGGAAATGTTACACTTGCATCTCTAGTTGTTTTTAAGAATTAGGGCAGGAATGGGCTTCAAGCCTGTGTAATGATCATGACTCTTCATTTCAGTGCTTCCCAAGGAATTTTATTTCCTTTTACATTTTCTGGATTTGCAGTATTAATTTTCATTAGTATGTGTATACGACCTTTTCTCCCTTAGTTACAAGTTATTAGCTACTGAACAGGCTTTGCTTTTTTGTGGGATGGTGGAGACAGACAAATATGAAGTAACTTGCCAAGTTTCCTGACTTTACACCCAAGTTGAACTCAATATTAGTCAGCAGTTAGCATCATCAGAAGCAATCAGCTGAGGTAGTGCTTTCACTCTGCCCCAGAGAAAAAAAAGTGGAAAAAAGCGCAGAAAAATCCTCCTCTATTTTGTCAATAACAAGCCATACTTGGCCTTCTTGAAAAAGAAGCTATGGTTTCAAATAGCTGGAAATTGAAGGGCCATTTCAGTAAAGGCTGGTGTAAGTAGACAACTTCATTTTGTAGACCTGTCACTCAGATCGCTTCCATCAGGAGTACACTCGTTCTCGGGAAACCCCCCCTAACACAGCAGTGCTTGTGGCTTAGGGAACTGGGGTTGTTTAGCCTGAAGAAAAGGAGGCTCAGGGAAGACCTTATCACTCTCTACAACTGTCTGAAAGGAGGTTGTAGGCAGATGAGAGTCAGCCTTTTTTCCCAAATAACAAGTGATATTGGATGAGAGGAAATAGCCTCGAGTTGTGCCAGAGGAGTTTTAGATTGGATAATAGGAAAAATTTCTTCCTCAAAGGTCTTTCAAGTATTGGAACAGCTGCCCAGGGAAGTGGTGGAGTCACCATCCCTGGAGGTATTTAAAAGGCGTGTCAGCGTGGCACTGAGGAGCATGGTTTAGTGGTGTGCTTGGCAGAGTAAGGTTAATTGTTGGACTCAATGATCTTAAAAGTCTTTTCCAACCTAAACAATTATATGATTTTAACTACAAACAATTCAGAGAGGCTTGTCCCCTAGTCTTGAGGCCGGGGTGCCACAGCGTGCTATGACGTTCTGGAAAAGGTCAGTCACTCATGTCTAGGTTACCCCCAGCCAACGTTAGGCTCAGAAGCTAATGCTAGGAGTGTGTTTGTCACAGACTTCATGACTGCCAGTGCAGAGTAAAGTTCACCTTCAGAAGAAGACTCAGATTTCTGTCAGGCTGAAGGCTTTCTTCTTCACCACCTATAGGGGGAAATGAGTTTGGCAAGCTCCTAACTTAGCTCTTTGATGCTACATCAAAAGTTCAGTTGGTTTTATTAGAAAGCAGATAAAGCTTTTGCACTTTAGCTGGTTAGTACAGGAGTTTTGCAGTTGCTGTAACCCGCCATGTGCCCCTTGATGTTCTAAAATGTGCCCCAATATTGCTCTGAAATCATATTGGAGAAAAGCAGCTCAAACAGCTTTCCACCTCTCAAGTCCTCAGCAGACCACAATTTGGGTCACTGAAATTTGTTTGCCTGGTTTTGCATTGAGACTGTGCTCACTGAGTTGTACAGCAATATCAGAAAGTAAAACACGTTGACTTGGCATAGTGCCAGTGATATAATAGCAAGAAGAAATAAAGGGTGCTATATTGAACTCATCCTCACATCTTCAAGTAAAAATATCATGTAGTTATGCTGACTGAAGTCCATTTTATCCTGTGCTCGCGAAGACTGACACTTACATTCCTTCCTTTCTTTACTGAAACAACCTCTGATCCTGAATTGACCTCTTCTAAATTCAAAAGTTTCTTTACAAACATCATAAACACCAAAGTAAAGGAGTTGTTTTTACCCACCTGCCAAAAGTATTTTTAAAAATATTTATTAAAGTGCCTCAGAAAAATAAAAATAAAAGGTCAGTGAATATGCCTTAAGCAAAGAAAAAGTGTGAAATAAATCAAGGAAAAAAAAAAAAGAGAGTTATGTGATGCAAGGATTCAAATGTCGTTCCTGGCAGGATCTAAGGACGTATTTGAAAAAGCATTCTAGGAACACGTCTCCACAGCACAAAAGCCAACTATATATGAAGACTTCTCTCTTTCATTACACAGCAATCACAGTTAGCACATAAATACGACAGAGCTGCAAAGCTACAAGAATGATTGTGAAATTTCAGGGACTTTGAACCTCAGAGTAGTTATTTTTATTCTACTATATAAATGTCCATCCTCTGTAAATAGTTTGTATTTGAAAAGTCTTAGTTTTGCATCAAATTTCTATGGTTATTTTTAGCCAAATGTTTAATTTTAAGATGTCCTAGTCTCTGCCAAATAATAATAAAACTTCCATGGGTACAATTTTTTTCTCCTACTTATTCTCTGTTTCCTTTAAGTCACCTACAGTGTATTTTCAGTCATTATTTTGGAGACTAAAATGCGTATAAGTAATGACTGGATCCTAAAAGGAAAAAGGGAAACTTGTTTTAAAAGTGTTCCTTACCCTATTCAATGAGCACAGAATTGGGCCCTTATTGTAACATTGCCCTTCTAGGGCTACAGGGTACAAATACAGCAAGCGTACCACATCTCATTTTGCAGGTCGAGAAATGCAATGGATTTCTTATCTGAAAGAGATGCAGGTGAAATATTTACGTTATTTTCTGTCTTTCTTTTTCCTTTTTTTCTGATAAAGGACAAAGCTCACATCAGGTACGACATCTTTTACAGAAAAAAAAAATTATGAAATATATTTTTGTATCTCTCAAATTAAATCTCCAAATAAATTGACTGAATCTTTGCTTGTAGCAACTCATATATAGCTGAATGGAAGGTTGGTAACAACTCCGATCAGACTGGCCCAAATTCTGCTGGCCCATTTCAATCTGATTTCCAGTCCTCTCTGTTTTGCTAAGAGCGTATTTAACACTTAAATGTACAGCTCCCACACAACTCTCTACTAACTCTTTCTCCGTTGTTCTCAAGGGTCACAACTGTTAATAATTACTCCTGAAGATGAAGTTTTCCATGTGATGAGTTAAACCTAAAAACAAAACCCAAAGAGTAGTACAATCCCCTTAGGACAGCATTATCCAGTTTTAAATTGCTCCCACTAGAAGACTTAGAATTTTACACATATCCAGAATTGCTTTTGTAATAAAAAATAAATGTTCTATAAGTGATAGTATCAAGGGAATATCAACAGCACTGACATAAAGTCTAGTCAATTCTGAGAGAGAAGCCAGCATTCCTTGAGCTCCTTTTTCTTCCTTTTTCTTTTCATGCAGCTTCCTGAGTCACCACCAGTTCCCAGCTTGGCTTTATTTTTCAACACCCATTGTTTGATAGATTCTATTTGAATTCCATTCAGCTTCTTTAAATGTTTGTTCTTCTGGAATCGGAGTTCACCTCTGCTGATATGCCACTGCCAATATTAAGCATATTAATTGCTTTTAATCTGGAGTATTCTCAAAGTCTGTACTCAGTTTTGTATGCTTTCAAAAGGAGATTCCCTTTTTTTCCTTTTGACATTTATGACCTGTTCTATTTTTCAGTCAATATTTCAACTATCTATGGGGTGTTTCTTTGCTAATTACAACATAAGTATTGCTATAAAGATGACATTCTTTCCTGGGAAAGGTATTGTTGCCCAGAGGAGATGGTGTACAGCTATTCCACACGTTGTTATTTGTTGTCTAGTATCCAAAATGAAGAAACAATACTGTAGAACAAAGCAAAGGGGAGCGATACATTATAGGTGAGAAACACGGATTGTAAACAGCTATAAAGCACCTTTTCTTGCCTTGAAGAGACTGTATTTTTCAATGTGTGTGGTATATGTACTATCAAAACTGTGGCTTTTGATGCAACTCTGGCAAATCTATTGGCATCCATTCTCTTATGTTAAAATGCAGAAAAAACCTGTAGTGGCTAAAATCAATACTATGGCAATCTTGTCCCAGTCCCTCCCGTTGCTGTTTTTAAACAAAGAAATGTAAAACTGAAAGCAAATACTCAAATAGTAAAAAGGTGTAAAAATAAGCGCAGAAGGAAAGAATCAGGTGTATTTGTTTATTTCCAAAGTCCTTCCTCTTTAGTCAGGGAAACAT
Source organism: Mohoua ochrocephala (assembly GCA_013398855.1). Taxonomy (NCBI): domain Eukaryota; kingdom Metazoa; phylum Chordata; class Aves; order Passeriformes; family Acanthizidae; genus Mohoua; species Mohoua ochrocephala. Next base: position 521,264 of record VZTA01021943.1, read on the forward strand.
GAACAAAAATATTTGTTAATCTCAGAGTAAAATTTAGCTTTTTAAAAATACCTTAGGTGCAGGGGGGAGAATACACTTAAGGCTGGTATGCAGAGGAAAGTACTGTAAAACACTCTCCTGGACAAAGCAGGTGGCACAGCATTTTACTGATGTTTTAAAGGCTGTATCTATTGCAACAGGCAAGTTGGCTTTGAGTTATTTACAGAAGCTTCTTCAGATGTAGAACTGGAAAATGCAGATTTTGTGTTCGCTCCAGCTAAAGTTACAGTTCCTGCGGCTTTATCTGCGGCCAGGAGTGCTGACCGTACAGGTTTGTACACCTCAAAGGCACACTTGCTCAGAGCCGTGCGGGGCACTTTGCTCGGTCCCTTTCTTTAATTTCTTTACTTTGCGTTGTTGAGAGGGTTAGAGCAGATTTTTGGTTCACATAAAAGTGTACAGTGTTAACTAGGTGACATATGGGTGGATGAAACATTACTGATTGTCCACTGCAGCCAGGGAGGCCGAGTTTCCATAGAGATAAGAAGGAAAAGTGCTCCATGCAACCTAATTGGTATGCATCTCCAGATCAGGTTCATTGTGCTTTTGCTAATGACAGGGTTGTCTCAGTAATAAGGATGGTGCACTGGAGAAATTTGCTGCCTTGGTATATTTTTCCCTGGCAGAAAACTACTTAGAGACTGTAGTCAGTAAGAAGAGTGACTGGCAGGCTGAAGGGGCTGCTTAGCAGCATATGGGGGAAGGCTGGCGCTCTGTGCCACATGCATATGGCTGCCATTAAACTCCAGCTTTGCGCTTTGTGTATTTCTGGTCCCATGCCAGTAAGCCCACCTGCTGCAAGAATACTTGTAAAGCACAACTCAAAAGTGATTGAAAAGCTACTAGAATAAACTGTAATAACACAGTGCTTCACAGATGGGACATAATTGCAAGCTAAAGTGTACAGCCTCTGCAGTAATGAAAACACGAGCCATTAAATTAAAATCATAAGGGAAAAAACTATAAAAGTCTGTTGATTTTTTTTTTTTTAGTTTTATTGCAAAACTTCAATTTTCTTGCCCTCATTAATCAAATACCATAAAACTACAGTGCTGCTTTGTCTGAGTGAAGATTCAGGCAATTAAAATGATGAATGTAGATTAAAATGATGTAACTTTTGTAATTTACTTACTTGGATAACTTAAGCTTTGGGCAGTGTTAGGAATGGAAAGCTGACACGAATCTGTCAATTTGCAGATTAAGGTATGGTTGGGACTTTACACTTGGAATTCACTAGTAAAAAGTTGGTTTGGAGGAGAAAAGTGACAGTATAGATTTTGCTTCCTTAATGTGTTATTTTCACCCGTTCAGTAATACCAATTTGATTTTTCTNTTTTCTAAAAAAAAAAAAAAAAATCATCCAAAAACCCAGACTTTAAAACTATGTAAACACACAAAACTACTTGAGAAATATCAAAGCAGTTTTAATTAGTGGTAGTGTGGTAATAATGAAATCGCTAATCTGACATGTAATTAGTTGTACGGTGTGTATGAGTGTTATGTGAAGCTGAATGGGCTCAGCAGGGCCCTAATACATTCTGGCCTCTCAAGGCGTTCTCTAGTGGAAAGAGGCCTGACAGAGCCATCTTTGTTCTGTTCCCTTTCTGTGGGTGGGCGATGCAAGGAGAAAGAAACATTTGTTTCACAGTAGTCACCGAAGTAAACAGGCTCTAAAAGCCTTTTTCGGTTTTAATTATGCATTGCTCCAGCATCCATCATAGCAAAGTCCAAAGGACAGGTTTTAAGCATGCCTGATAATGCCTGACTGGTTAAAAATATATATAAATGTCTGATTAAGGGAATATTTATAAACCTAAAAATTTATTTCCTGCTCACAAGAGGGTCTTTTCTCCCTTTAAAAGGACAAGCACTTTCCTAAAGGTACCATTTATACTCAATTTATGCAGTAGTTGCATTTGATCAAGACTGGCAGACACTAGAGGTGCTAATGAGCTACCCATAAATATTTGATCCCATCTCCTTTCACCACTGAAATTGGACTCAAAAAAAACCCCACACCAAAAAATAAAACAAAACTCAAAACAAAACAAAACAAAAAACCCCTCTGAAAAGATAGCATCCATTCATTAGCTGTGTGAGAGCTCATAGCAATATCAGATGACTGGCATTTCTTAATATACTGCCATTCAAAAGAAAATTATTTTTCTAAAAGACTTGCCAAGAGTAAGTAAGGTATATTGCCAAGATGTCTCCACATTGTAGATTACTACCAGGCTTCCTAGGAGTGTAGAAAAATACATCTGTACCCCAAATCATCTGGACGATTATTCAGGTAAGTACCATAGGGACGACTAAAAGAAAATGGTCAGCTTTATTTACTTTTGCAGAGTTGATTTTTTTTCCTGTCAGGCGAGGCAACCAGATATCTTTTCTCTGAATGAGATCTGTTTGTTCTTGAGTAAACAGAACATGGCATGTTTTGCTCACACTTGGTAAATTTAAAGTTTGCTTGAGTGATTAGAGTCCAATTATTGCCAAGCAGCAATATCCAGGTGCAGACAAATAAACACTGAAGGCAAAGTGCTTATAATCAGTTGCTGCTTATCATTACTACAAGTCAGGCTCTAATGTTAGTGTTTATTACACATTACAGGTATCTTCTCTGAATCAGATAATTTAATCATTACTCTCCCACTGGTGCTCTAATGCTTGTATTTTTTTAATATTTTTAGTAACAAATATTCTTATTAACTTTTTATTGTGGTTGTAAGACCACCTATGTCCTTTTTTTTTCTCTTAGGACTGTGGTGTCTGTAAATCATGACAGAGCGCTATAGAGTGAGTACTTTGGTAAACTTGTCCAGCTGCACTGTCTCAGAGTTTATTTATTTATTTATTTATTTATTTATTTTTTTACTGCAAGCATAACATGAGACTATCAGGGACATTTGAATGGAGAATCTTCTGTGTAGGTGTTGCTTTTATCTTCCTGAATAAAGCTAATCTCCAGTAGAATTGAGTAATGCCCAACTCTGTAATTTTACCTCTGCAAACTCCATCCATTTTTTAAGCATTGTCCCCAGTATCGTGGGCTGTGGATCAATAGGAATATCTACAAACAAAGTATCTATATTTTCAAAAATGGGGTTATGCTACCACCTTTTAATGCTTGTCCTCATCCATGCCAGGTTGTTTATAAGAGGAAGCAGCAGTGACAGCTTCGGGATTGCAAACAGGCCAGGGGGTTGTGCTTTTCGGTCCCAGATTAAAGCCAGTCCAAGGGTAATGACACCAAAATGGGGCATCAATAGCGCTGGCCTTGAGTAGCTGCCACACTGCAACTGAAAAAAGCTCCAAAATCTGAATGATTGTGTGGTCCATTGAAGATGTGAAGGTGTTAATTATATTTTTCACCTGACGACAATGACCTCACTTTATAGGCTTTAATTGTTGAGCCTGTGTGTTTTGAAGGCAGTGAAACACAGGTAGGCTCAACATTTTTCAGATGTTTTCAAACACAGTAACTTTAGCACCTCTTTAGAAAGCTGAATACCACATCTTTGCTACAAAAGTTCTCTGTCTGGACAGAGAAAGGCATTTGCTAACGGGTGTTACACACCCATTTCAGTTGAAATCATGCCAATCCTGGCGTGGCATGCTGTTTAGTGTGACTAAGGCTAACAGAATTTGGCTCTTTGTAAGGTCTTCTATCTGAAAAAGAGAACAGTGTTGGTGGAAAGCAACAGCTTCCTTACAGTGAAACCGTGAAAAAATGTATAGGAAACAGCAAGTTCTACTCTAAATTGTGTCATCTAATGGCTTTAAGACACTGTTCAGCTTTTGTAGAAAGAACCTGAAGGGTAATGCTTGGAGATCATAGGATGTCTAGGATGCTCTTTCTACTCTGAATGCAGTGGGAACTGAGAAGATCCAATAGCAGTTCACAGGGTAGCAATCAACAGTTACTGCAGCAAATCCATAACTTCTAATTTCTGGGAACTCAGTTAAGCAGGGTCTATCCAAGACACAAGACTTTTTGTTATTTGCCCTCTATCTCCATACTGACAAACAGCTTGGCTTGAGGAGGTAATGACATGACTGTACACTAAAGAATTGTTACTCCCCGTCAGCACGGAAAAGCCACATTTCAGCTCTTTATCTATTTTTGTATAAGCTGCCAGAGATGGACAAAAATATTTTTCCATCCTATGAAAATTTTAAAAACTCAAAAAAATTTCCCATTCCATTCTCATCTTAAAGAAGTCGATATTTCAGTTTTGAAAGCCCATCCAGACATGATTTTGAATTCATTGAAATATAAAGTTTGGCTGCAATAACTTGATATGATTTGATCTTCACCTTTTGAGTTTGTTATCTTTTAACATGTATATATTCTACCCAAGATACAACTGTGTGATGTAGTACTGTATGTATGCTACATATAAAATTGCATGCACTACTAGATATTTTGCATGATGGTACTTCAAGCAGGAAAGTAATTTTCTCCTTGGAAAATGTCAAAATTTTTGTTCGACAATTTCAAAGTATTTTTCAAACTTTTATTGAACAGGGAAATGCTTCTGAATTTTTATTTTGACACGGAGTTTTGACGTTGTTGGAGAATTCCCAACTACCTCTAGCAAGCATGTGGGACGGACTTGCTGGTACAAGCGTGTACAGTCTAAGCCTGATAATCTGGAAGAGGAAAGAGCACACAGTGATGACTTGACTTGGCACTTGCTGCTGAGCAAGATTTAGCAGAGCTCAGCAAAATACTGGGGGATACAACTCAAACTTCAATAAAGCCCCCAAGAGTTTTGTTTCTGAAATCCATGGGATCATGATTTTCTCATTAGTCCTGGCATTGCTGCCACAGCCCCTGATAAAATAAACTATAAAGGAAGAAGACATATAATTTGAAAGGGCTTGGACCCTAAGAGATCTTAGAAATATGGAACTACAATGAAAGTAATTTAATAAGGAGAAGTAAGACAATGAGATTTGGTTAATATAAGTCTTACTTGAGGACCACACATAGTATGGTAGGCCACTGGAAGGCAACCTTTTATCCCTTGTGAGTCCACTGAACACACAGATTCAAACGCATCTTTCACTCAGTCACTGCAGCCCAGTCACGTATGTCACACTCTCTCCCTGGGTGGGCACCACCCATCTTTGTGTCTTACTTGGGAGTTTTAAGTAGATCCCCCTCTAGAAAGGTTAGGCAGTGTGGTGCTAAAAGCTGAGGAGGGGTTGTGCCTTGTACACAACGTGGTTCATGTGTTATTTGATCCAGAGTACAGCAGTATCTCTTCTTAATGCTCATTTAAATGTGTGGTAATTATTGAACTAATTCAGCACATTTGTGTCTATCAGTCCCAACCTGCAGTTTGTGCCCAGACTTTGCTGACTGTAGATCCATAAACACTAGCCTACTTCTAGATCGTGGGATCCAGGCTGACTCCTGACAACTGAACTGACTCCGTGTCAGCACCCATTCCTGTTCAATTTTATCTCTGCACATACCTCCATGGGTCTCAATAAAAGGCTTTAAAAAATAAACTTTTAGGGCCTGAGCTTGTAAGATACAGAGCTAGTACGGATGCTCATTGCCATAAGCAAGGACCATTGTGAAAGCAGAGGAAGGAGTTTGTTAAGATTTCATAGAGAATATATTTTGTCAAAATTCTCTGAATTACAGAAATTTGCTTCAAAGCATTCAAATTGTGTCTTTTAACATATTTGCAAGTTTTCATTAATTTGGAGAATTTTTATGATTGGAGATAGCTATATTTTCTATTTGTGGTTTTTTTCTGTTTGTGCTTTGCAAAAACAGTATTCATGGGAAAAATAAATAAGGAAGTAAAAATATGCTTTTTGCTTTTGACAAATGTGGGAGCTGCAAATTACTGGTGGAAAATGAATATTTCCATCTTTGTGTGAACTTGGTGAAAAGCCAACATCTTCCACACAGCTGCAGAGGTGCAGGGCCAAATTAATTCGTGGTGCAATTCAATATACTTCTATGAAATGACATCAGTAAGAGTTTAGTCCCCATGCAAAAAACCAGTATATAAAATGTTTGTAGTGGTAAGTGGCTGATTAAATGTGGTAGGAATAGAAGCTGATATAACACATATTTCATTTGGGTTGAAAGGATACCAAAGCACATAAAGAAGCCAACAAGCTTGTTTTACTTACAGCTCTTTAATTACTGTTAGTCCTTCTTTAATGGTGCATACTTGCTCCATATATAGTTAAGCGTGCTCCATATGCAGTTAAGTCTTCATTCCCTTTTTCGTTACACAGGTAAAAAAACTCATATGATGTACTACTGCAGAGTTTGCCTGAAGACTTGTCACTGCAGTGTTTTAGACTGTAAAGGGTCTACCAACTCCTTCTCTGGCCCATAGCATCTCCTCTTTAATCAGAGACACACCTGGAGTTATACGGAAGTGGCTGCTGTTACCCCCCACCTGGGATACAAAGCCTTCTTTCCCTGCTGAAAGAACATACAGGAGAGGAATTGTTGTGTCCCACCCTGTAACAGAGGTCTTTACAAACTGGTTAAGCACTGTCAGATTGACCTTTAATTCTGTTCTGATTTAAGATTGCATGGTTCTTTACTATCTCTAGAGTGTAGAGGCAGTAAATGAAGTGGTTAAAATCCTTTCACTTTTGCTTTCTATGGTGCAGAATTACAGCACGATGGTGCTGAGGGAAGTGAGGTTGTTTAGTCTGGAGAAGAGAAGGCTCAGGGGAGACCTTATTGCTGTCTGCAACTACCTAACAGGAGGTTGTAGGCAGGTGGATATGGGCCTCTTCTTCCAGGTAATCGATTTTAGGATAAGAGAAAATGTCCTCAGCATGTACCTGGAGAGATTTAGATAGAATAGCAGGAAAGATTTCTTCATGGAAATGAAGATGCTGCCATTGCCTCTGAGCATGAGGTACATCTACTGGCCTACTAGGCATGTATGAATTCATATGCCACAGTGTTCCAAGGAGCATTTTGAGGTGGGGCTGGTAGCAAGTGTCTAATTTGGACAAAGCTCACTTTTTTCTGTGCTCAGATTTTGCCTGGCTGTTTTATCTTATCGCATCTAAGAAAGTGGCATATAATGGTGTGCATCTTTCTCATGTGGCTGCTACCCCAGCAACTACACAAGCCTCATACTCACAGCAAACTAGCATGGTCCGTGCAGAATCCCAGTGTTTGTTTTATATCAGCCAGTCCATTAGAAATTTTTAGTTTACTGTATCTTGTGGAGTTTACAAGGTATTGTAAGGGCAACTGGCAAGAACCAACTCTCCTTTCTCACAGTTCTCAGGATTATTCTCTCGTCCTTTAAGTTTTCTTCCATACAATATGGGATGACTAAACCCAAGATTTCCACTTCATATATACCCTTCCAAAAATACCACATTTACTGAACTCCAAATTTTTTCTCTTTGAGAGTTCCAGTGTTTCCAATTAGAACTGAGTTTATTATTCTAACAGCTTTTATTCATATCAGAATACCAGTAAGACATAGAAAATTAGTTTTACAGTTTTTTCTTTTTCAGCATACTTGGAGACTGAGGATCCATTTTAGGCAGCACTAATTAAAATCCATCATTAACTCACAAAGGCTTTTTAGACCTTTACTTTGTCCCTTGGAAGTGAGTTTACATGTAGAAAATTCATTTCACAAGTAATAATTTTTAAAGCACACCAAAAGGTATTAATAATTACGGTTATTTTATATTGGACCTTAGTGACATGGCACAGATGGCTTTGATGTTTAATCAGTAGCTGTGCTTCCCAGATTATTTTCACTAGTGATTAACCTTGACTTATTATGTAACAGAAGAACATAAGACAGATTCTGAGAGTGTTTCCCTTGCTGTAGCTGCATTTGCTGCGAAATTTTGCCTCATTCTCAAATAAAAGTACATCGAAAGCTGATCACTTCTTATGAATGATCACACATGGACTTTCATTCACTGTATCAGTTCATAAATAAAAATGTGACATTTGTGTATCCAAATTAGATGCTGCTGAGCTGTCAACCAGTGCTTATGTGAAATATTTAAAGGAAATAAACTTTTATTTTAGAATTATAAAGCCTTGTCTTTTTTTTTTTTTT
>VZTA01021944.1:0-18707 GCA_013398855.1 Mohoua ochrocephala
CCGCTGACAGCCCGGCGGTGAGCCCGGTCCGGCGGTCGCAGCCCAGGTGTGCTTTAACCACATCGCCACCTGTGGGTCTCCCGCAGCCCTGCAGCCCCGGCCTGGGCTGGGCACGGAGCCGTGTGCCCAGCAACCATTTAGAACCGAAAGGAAAATCGTCTACCTGAGAGAAATGTATTTGGGAAAACGTATTTTAACGGAGATACATTTTGCTTCTAAATATATAAGAAATAAAATATTGACATTGGAGTGGCACCACAGGTATGATTTAAACACGGGAGAAAATTCTATTTCTGTGTTTCTCCAGAGACTGGGATATGTTCAGAGAGTCTGCTTAAAGCGGACTTGAGAGCTCATGGAAAGCTTCCACGGGGAAAGGGGGAAGAGGACCAGTGTTATGGTTAAAATTTTTTTAGCATAGGTCTATGAAATATATCATCTGGATGTAATCTCCATGTACATATTACATTTAAACATACTCAGCAGTTTTAGATTTGTTATGTAGGATCTGGTACAATTTAAAATATATAAAGCAACAAGGCATGCTACAGATAATCAACAATCACTGATATTTTAGCTCTCTGACAGTTAAGAGCACAAGAACAGAGTAAATGCCAAGCTAAAATAAAATCTACATTGTCTAATTATCTAAGCCTGTAATGGCTGGAAGCTACCAAATTCAGACTCCGGGAGAGCCATTAGGACCATTCCTTATTGGAAAAGATAGTCTACCAAGAAACTCTGCCATAGGCACTAAAATGTTTACTAGTCTTAAAAATGAGAGTGATACAAAAAACAGGAATTACCTTCTCAAGGAGCAGAGTTTTAAATGGCTTAATGATGTCTTCCAAATAGCATTACAATGTGCATATCTTTTTCTGAAATCTGATCATCACTAATTTTTGTGATTAATTTTAACAGAGGAAATTTTAACTGAGAGCATTTTGCAGAGCAATATTTTTCTAATTTTTCTTTTGTGCAGCATCTGCTGTTGCTGTGCTGTCATCTTCGTTATGTTTTTCATTGTCTATGTGCCATAATGTAATTAGTTAGTTCAACATCATCTGTGCTATTAGATGAGATGTTTCTATGGTAAGTTAACATAGTTCTGTGTAATTGGTAGATTTCAGCAGTAGGCATGGATGTATCCATCAACTTTAGGTCGATTCGAGTCCACAAGATTTAAATTCACTTGGCATATGTTATCCTAGAAGACTGTTAATTTTGGCTGAATGGATAAAAAACACAATGCAGAAGAAAATCTGGCTGCTTATATTGCGGTACGGTTGGAGTCGGGGAAAGGAAAGCATAAAATTGCTGGCTTAGTAGTTGCAATCTGAATGTCTGGAAAATGTTACAGCCTGGGATCCAAATCCTTCTTAAACCTAGATGTGCCCCTGAGATACCAGGTAGTCCAGAATTCATCAGAGTTCTCTCTCCATTCAGGAAAAGAGTCTTGGTTCTCTCCCTAAATACCTCAGTCCTATGGGACCTCTAGGTTCTCTCCCCGAATAGTGCATTCCTAGGGGACTCCCTTTTCTCATTAGAGAAAAATGGTGAGGCTGCTGCTTTGAGATCTTCCGTGTGGCACTCTGCTAATCCATGTATCTTGCAAACTACACCTTTTGAACAAACAAACTTCTAAAACAAACCCTCTGACCCCAGTCTCTCCAGAAACAGTGATGAAAAATCAACAGCCATTTCTTACTTTAAAGTAATGCATCCTTTTACTTGCATAGGATCAGGCCTCAATCAATTTAAAAATGTGACTGGATTAAGTATTTAAGTCAGATACCCAATGGTATGGCAGAGTCGTATCCTGGCAGAAGCTGGGAAGAATCCTGGATGGCTTCACTCTTAGCATTCTTTTCTAAGCAGTAGACAGTACTGTTTGCCCAAGAGAGTAAGGTAAGTTATGTTTAGAAATACGTGTATAGATTTTGACTTGCTTGTAAATATACGAGTAACTTTATTTACAGGAACCCAGAACCATGGGAGGTGATTAGTAAGCACAGTTTGCTTAGGTAAGGCAAGTCCCTTTTATCATCACTGTGTCCATAACTTAGGACGGGTGCCAAATAATAAAAATCTCAATAATTACCGATATGTATTTATATTAACAATAAAGTCCGCTTTTGGAAGAGTTCAGGCTGTATTTGTAATGACGTCACATGGCTGAAATGACGTTCACCAATTTGTCCTGTGCGCATTTCTGTCGGGAGAAATTGATACGTTACCACAAGCCATCCGTAGCAGAAAGTCCTGCAGGTGGGTTCTGTGACCACAGTCAAAGATATCAGAGTTTGAAATTGTATGTAATTTTTGTTTAAAATGAAAAGTCTTGAAAGGCCTCTAGAATATGTGTACGTAATAACAAGTTCACCACATAGAACAATCTTAAAATTGGAAATGCTATGTGAATTTTGAAAGAGGTCTTTACATTCCACAGTCTATAGGCATTTTTAAAACAAATCAGTTAAAATTAATTTGCTACTCTTAAACATATATTGACAATTTTGTGATGACATATCTTTAGTGATATTTTGTCTCAAATATGAATATTTTTATGATTCATATGTCTCTAACAAGGAAAAAAATCCTTTGACAAATACCTACTATAAACTCATATAGAACTTACCCTTTGGAGTGGAAAAAAAGTTTTCTTCACAGATACTTTTATAGAACTGGCATTAATATGTTGCCTCTATTCACTAGTCACCCTAACAAATGGGAGGGTGGGACAGCACAATTTGGTGCTGTTTGAAGGCCCAAATTATAGGTAAAAGTGGCCACCAAGCTACTTTAAATTTACAGTACAAAAAAGATCAGCTAGAAAGGAATTACAGAAATAAAAATCGGACTCAATCAGCTGACCAAAATGCACTTACCTAATGCAGAGGTACATGTTTATAACACTATCATTTATGCAACGTGTTGCAATGAAAAATGAAAACTTAACTCTAGCCTGTATTATCTAATTAATTAGCCAAGTAACTTTAAATATGCAGAATAAATTAGTATATTATCCCTGAGTGAATAAATAGCATGTTTAATATTTTTTCATAGTGTTGTCCACACAAAATACCTTTATAATTGCATTGAAATTATTTTCAAAGATGTGTGTCCAGTAGCAAATCCTATGTAATTAGAATATCTGTCTGAGTATATCCAGGAAATGAATTATTTACTCCTCATTGCGATGGAGGAGTATGTCTGATATCTTTATGAAGTTCCCATGACCTCTGAACAGTGCTGTAATGTACAGAAAGGTCCGTGACCAATGTTTTCCACCTATTTTGCACCTATCCACAGAGAAGACCTCTGTAGTACCTGGCTTGGGCTGTAGTAAACCAATGGAGGAACATTCGCTCAAGCTGTTTTCTCTGTAGGTCTTCAGGGGACCTTCTCAACCTAGAATTTCATAGGGTTTTGTTGTATGATACATCATTGACGAGAAGGCACAGTTTTAGCTAATCCATCTAGATGTTTGTGGTGACTGTTTCTGGTGGAAATTTGACCCTGGGCATTGTTTCAAAAAGCTGAGAGAAAGCAAGGTACAGGCTGAGCACCGAAACACACACATCACAGAGATTCCCTGTTGAAGTTGTCTTTTTAATTTAAGGGATACCAGCATGGTATGAGAAAATGGAGGGCTACAAAAATGAAGAGGAAGAGCAGCCTGGTGACTTGTGTCTGGCAGAAATGCCTCTATCATATTTGATTTGAAATTTACATAGATGCCAGTAGTTATGACACAACTGTCACTTTAAGTTCACTTAACTGGACATGAAACAATAATGACAAACAATCAGAATGACAGTTCTCCTTTTATTCTGCAGTGAGGTTCTTCATATCTCAATTCTGCAACATTTCTTCTGTTCATTCCGCCAGACAAATGTGTTTCTGTTATTATGATTTCTCTGTTTGGCTCAGCCCAGCATTGCTAAAAGCAAGAGGGAGAGTTTCTAAGCTTTCTATTTAGTTTTTTAGCCATGCCATTTATCAAAGAAAGAGTTTCTTAGTAACAGTTTTAAACATTAACTCTTTAATAGTTACTTTGCTGATGTAATCCATTATTTAAAAACACTGTATTGCGTAAGAATATTACATTATTTTTCATATAAAAATATAGCGCTCTACTCTTAGGTTGTTTTTCATAACTGGAGCGACTACTACACTCCATGACCATAACTCTTTTTATCATTCTACTATGATTCAGTAGCTTTTGCTGTCTTATAAACAATCTTACAATTAAGAAGTAATGTTAATGGACTAGATTGTTGTCATAGGATAATGGTTTCCTGCTGCTAGATAAATGCTGTGGCGATGCTAGGACATTTATTGAAAGTAATAGTGAAGACAAAGCTAAGAGATTTATTTTTAAAGCAGGTGCCACAGATCCAGTGACACCATTCTGTTACAATTGTTTTATTTCTATTTCACTAAGAGACTGATGAAGATGGAAGCATTTTGCCTGATGTATGCAAGTGCAGCAAAGTGACAGTGGCTCATTTCACTGTAACTGAATAAGCTGCATTGCACTTGGCTCGGGAAGAGATTTATTGTGCGGCTCATCCAATCAGAAAACAGTTTATCCATTAACTACGGCTTTAAAATATGTTTTATTTCCGTGAACAAGATGGGGCTTGATGCTTTCTTTCACAGAAACAGTTTTACAGAGTTCACAGAAAAGGAGGAAAGTGGGGCCCTTTGGTGCTTGTTCCACCAGTCGTTCCAGAAGCCCCCCCTTTCCTCCATGCCGCAGGGATGGCAGGCTGGGGAGAGGGAACCTGTCCACAGTGTGTGCCCCTCCTCCTAAATCAATGGTTCCTTGTCTCCCTTCTGCATTGGAAGGTGTTGCCACAGTGTTAGCAGAACAGAAATGGCAGCGTTGTTCTTACCGGCACTGCTGTGCGGAGGGTGGACAGGAAAGTTTTTGTCTAGTCTAGTGTTTCGTTTGTCTTTGCATTCACAGGAATTAGAAGTTTCGGAAAATACCCCTTCTTCCTTTTCCATGACTTTCAAAATTGCTCACCCCTGAATCCTCCAATAGAGGGCTGTGAAAAGCAGAGCTTGTAGAGCTTCATAGGCCCTCTGTCTGCTCTTGTGGAATTGTAATAAAACACCTTGATTGCCCCAAATATACAGCTCCCACAAAATTGGAGTCAGTTGTCAGGAAGTACATGGGATCCATTCAATTCAACGAGCTTTCTCTGGACAGATATGCCCTAATTGCCTGACTTAGGCTTCAACAAATCCTTTGTCTTTTCTTTTGAACTGTGGAGCAGCTATTCCAAGTGGCAGTGCTGTAGCTATGACAGCTTGAGGATATTCCACAAATAATAAAAAACATGATCCCTTCCCACAGACTCTGATCATTCCGAAGCATCTTTAAAGTTGTGCTGTAAAACAGTATAATGACTTTATATAACCATAAAGTCCCTGCTAGGATTTCCTTAAGAAACAAACTAATTTTATTATTAAGGCCCACGGACCTTGACATCAAACCAGCAATTCACTGCTCCAAGGACTTACTCTCTGTAGCTGCTCAAAGCACAGTTCTGAATTAACTTCTAAGACCAGAGCTTGAAGGCAGTAAACAGCTTTAACCTTTTCTTGACCCCAGATGCATCTCACAAACAGGAGTTCAGTAAATACAAAAATTTTACTTTAACCCATGTGCAGATATTCTGAGAAATAATTCATTCTTCAATTTCTGAGTTGTAAGGAAGTGTTTATACTAACAAATGGGCAAGTGTTACAGTACCCGTTCCAAAGGGCCATCAGGTAAGGCTGCTCCTCTGCTGAGCATGGCCCCTTATAAAAGGTGAGCCCCAGAGAGAACATCATAGAGAAAAACAGAAATAGGGGAGACCTGCAATTGTGACAGAATTAACCCTTGCAGCTTTGAGGTATGCTGGGTCATCTGCAGAGTGCACAGTGCAGCAAATACATTTTCTTCCAACTAAATCTGCATAGCAGATCTGCTTGTGCCTTCTGGCATCAATCTCCGATCTGAAGTTTAGGATTCACAGGAACGATCTAGGAGATGGAGAATTTCCACATCCTTAAATCATCGGAGTCATTTACCTAAGTACCTTCAAGGATGTGACTGTAAGCATTGTAAAGTCTTATGATTTTATTAAAATATTTGGTGCATCTGTTTGAAGTCCCAACTCTGGAATCATAGCGTAAATACAAATCTGCTTTCAACTTTTTTAGTAGGAATTTTTAGGAGTCTTCCTGGTTAGGTAAAACATTAGTTCTTGAAGATCAACCAGAAACAAATGAAGAGAATTTGTTCTCATTTAGCATTTTATTTTAAAAATTATTCTCCATTTGATCTAATAAATAGTGAGGAGTCATGACTTCTGGAGTTTTGGGATCGCCAGCACAGTAACCAAATGTCCTATCACCACATACTGAATCTGCCCAAGAAATCCTCCTCAATTCAAGGAATTATTAAACCTGTTTTGTTGATAGGTTTCTCCACATCACATAGGACTGCACACAATCAATCAGTATTTCATTTCCATACCCCATACTACCCCCCCAAGAGAGTCGGTATTCCCCAAGTCAGTTATCCTATCATAAGGCAGATCCCCAGCCTCTTGCAGCTCTTTGGACCAAGGCGGCTGTGTATATCCCACCTGGATCTGGCCCAGATGCTTTATTTCTATTGCATGAGATGATTAATTATGTGGTTTCTTTCTGTTTGTCTGATAGAAGCTGAGGGAAGGGAGTGATGGTTGCTTAGTGGACTGTTATTAAAAAGCTGCTTTTGATAGCCCTGAACAGGCTTGAGTTGTGTGCTACAACTAATCATAAAGCTGCTTGCTTGGAAATGTAATGCTTGTTAATACTACACTGTACTTTTATAAGTGAACGAAATTTTGATTGGCTAGAGTTTAACTATAATCAGTAATTAAGGGTCAGCCATCCAGTAAACTCATTAGTTTACACCAATTACATTTGGTATAGTAACTAATGATTTCAGGGATCAAGCCATTTATTTCTAAGCTTTCAAAGTATAATTATTGTGTAAATCAGATAGAGTGTAAATCTTTTCCATACGTTTTGGTTGGTAATTGAGAAATAAAATGGTTTCCAAATGTATTCTCTGTCCAGTTTTTGTTCTGCAGTAGATCTCTCTGGGGACTCTTTAAAGTATATGGAAAAGGTGATGTCAACAGAAGTGTACGCTGGGCAAACTGAAACAGGATTAATTAATAGAGATGAAAGAGAAAAGCCAGCCCCTTGCAAATCATGGTCCAGGTCTCAACTTGGATATCACACCTTAAAATGACGGTTTACAATCTTAAGCATGAGTCTCACAGATTGACAAGTATTCAAAATAGAAGAGAATTAAAAGTCCTTTATGTTTAATGTATAAAGGCCTTTCCAATATGCAGTCTTTAAGATGGTGTAATCTCTGGAGCATTTTGCTTTGAAGTTTAATATGTAGCTCCTCACATCCACATAACATTTTCAACACGTTAAACAAATTAGTCTCTGGTTACAGAAGTTTTTAGATATTTACAAGTTGCCGTTTAACTAAATTTAATATGTGCCAGCGAAGTTGCTCATGCACTTGTTCATTTAGAAAAATGCACTTTTGGAATGATTAATAAATAAACCAGCCTTTCCTATGCCTTCAACTTTGGTGTTTATTTGAAAGCAATCTACTTTAAAAAGACATTAATATCCCTAGAATTATTATTAGAATAATTGCTTTTACTCTTCTTGGAACACGCATTTTTTCTCATTTCCCTTCAGCACAGACAGCTTTTGACTCAGATATAAACTTCCTATTATTATTCCCCACTCCCCACCCCAAAAATGAAGAATAGGAATTATACACTTTTCACTAAGGAATAATTAATTTGTCTCAAGTATTAGAACAGAGAATTGTGGAATGACTTTGAATGGTAGTCTCTAAGGAATAGCATTGTTTGTTCTCTTCAGTCTTTAATGAGCTTTAGTAAATGGCCAGGAAAAATTACCTTCTTTCTGTAATATGAGAGAAGCGAAGAATGAAGGAAGCTATAGAATCCCGAGGAGAAAAGGAGCAGCCACGCACACACACACACACACCCCCTCCCCATACACATCACTTCCAATGGTTAGTGCTCTCCTTTGGAACTGAGCACTAGAGCTCTAGTTTTCCATTACAGTTAAAACATATAATGTCCCTAATATTTTTGTAGGAGAGAAAATTCCTGGATGTCTCCCACACACTGACAGTATCTGGCTTATGTTGGGGGACAACTGCCTATAGCTGAGATCTGGAAGTCATTCTGGCTTTCTCTGTTTTGGCATTGATTTTGTATTTTAAGACTTTTTAGTCTATTTTTATTGTATTTCCACCTTTAAAAGCAATTTGCCTTGTCGTGCTCCAGCGTGCTGCCCTGTCTTTTAATAGAATTCTTTTCCCTCCACCGCATATTTGCTGCCACTCCTGTCCAGAATGGTAACTGAGGCAGCACTGGCAGGTGTTTGTTTCAGCTACAACTACAAACCTGTCACCATGGATAACAGAGTACATTCAGGAGCACACTTCCCTTCCCCCCCCTCCAGTCTCCACACATGTCCTCACCACCCAGTCCCACATCAAGTCAGTGGTGCTAAGGCAGCTCCGTGGCTGCTCTGGGGTATGAGGGAGCTGACCCACAGCAGCCAAGGGAGATCAGCACAGTTCTAAAAGGATCTTGTTGAACAGGGTCCTTCTCCAGTCCATCCCGTTGGAGCTGTTCCAGTTTGTATGGAATAATTAAATGGATTAAATTGATTGTTCTGTGTGCTTGCTCTCAAAGCACTACCGGGAGCAAGAAACCTGGGGTTTGCTATCCTCTTCCAGGGACTACCTCCACACTTGGTAATAAGTATTGACTGGGGCAGGCCCTGTCAGACCTGGTTTCCCCACCCAGGTGAGCGTCTCCACTACAAGACTGAAAAGTCAAGCGCAAGCTTTCCTCCTTGAAGAAAGGACCCGAGTCACCCTCCTCACAGAACAGTTGATGATCTCTTGTGTAGGGTGCAAATTCAGGCGGCAAGAGATTCAAGTCCAAATTGCCTCAGGCAGAGCCTAAATACAAGCCTCTCATATCTTGGCTAAACTGCACCAGCCAGGAGACTGAACCGCAAAAGCTCAGGAGAGGAAGATGGGCACAGGAGCAAGGAGGAGAGACGTGCAAAAGGCGACAGTGCTGTCATTATTATTCTGTGAGAAAAACCTGGCACAGGTGTGCAGTTCCTAGAAAGCGGCAGAGCAAGCGTGGTGAGTAGGTAAAGCAACGCACGGTGTTACGCCACCTTGGTCTGATTGTGGCTTTGGATCATGGGAGGTGCTCTCATGCCAGATATCAGATTGCTGACTAGAGCTCAGGGTCACGAGGGATGTGAAGAGAGATGATGAAGTGGGGAGAGCTGCCCGGACCCATCCCACACACTTAGGGAAAAGATAAAAGTAAAAAGCTGCTGCCAAAGTAAAAATAATTTCTATCATGGGCTCTCTTCAGTGCAATTGTTGGAGAAGAATAAATGGAGAAAGATGGTCGAAAGATAGATAGGAGACAGTGAGAACGGGACTAGTAAGTGAGGCAGAAATGTTGGAAAGAAGACAAAGAGGAAGAAACATCAGAGAGCAACAGGAGGATTGGACAAAGAAAAAGGAAAAACCATTACTTACCAAGACACTTCACCTCTCATTGCTTCGATATTCTGGCAATAAAATAATAACAGTGAGAGAATCACAGAGCATTTCAGTGCCTTTGAAGTCCATAAATATTTAGGAGACATTTAAGTGTCCTGTTGATCGGGATTGTGTTAAAAAGAAAGCAGGAAAATTTAAGAGAATGTTTTGACAAGTCTAAGTCAGGGCTATCAGGAGGAAAAAAGGAACGGGACTAACATGCTTGATTTTGTATGTGTAACCGAGCATTAAAATCCACACCCAAGAACACTTATGCTTCTTAATAGTAGAAAAAATTGGGCCTTTTTCAGACCAGTAAGAACACATGGTTTAAGGCACGCAGCCGCTCCTTCTTCAGTAACAACCCGCTGTGACTCCTATAATTTATTTCTCCCAAGATTCATTTGAACATCTGCAGTATCATTATTTGAGTTTGTTATACTATTAGCTTTAAAATTTTATAAGCCATACAGTAGGATAGGTGACAAGTTGAAAAGTTAAGGAGGGTTAATTTAAAAGTTTTAAAGCAAAGCTATTTTTGAGTTATATAAGTAAAAAAAAAGCATCTGAATCCAAACCTCCATGGTTACATTTAAGTAACTCAGAAACTGCTGAAAGGATTTTCTTCGAACTTCACTCAAGACAAGTCCCTCTGGGCTAAGACCAAGCATGAGAATTTAACTCAAAAGGTGATTGTTGTCTGAGGGGAGTTTTCTTTTTCTTTTTTTCCCCTCCCCTCTTTTTGCTTGTTTTGTTTTCAATGTTCCGAAAAAAATAAATAGCACTAAAAAAAAGTAAGGGTCTGGAGTGTAACTGTTTCATATCCATTTTATCATTATAATAAGAAAAATGCTGTGCGTAAACTACCTTTTCATGAAAAGCAGACCTCCTGCTTTGCCCTCAGCCATTCTAGAGGTACCCACCTCTAGAGAGCATTTGATAACGCCGTAACTGGTGGCTGAACAGAGAAGTATCAAGCTGTACTCTCAGCCCCATCTGCAGCTTCTCTGCATGCCTCAGCAGCTCTGAGCAGCTCTAATACTACCCTAAATGGACAACTGAGGATTCTCCCTAACAGGAAGTCTTTGGAGAGCAGACAATCAGCAGCTCTGCAGTACTCTTCCCTTCGCTTCCCCATCCCCAGTTCATGGGAGGTGAAGCATGCTTTGTACCTGCACACTGACCTAAACCATGTCTCGATTTCTCGCTGGTCCAGGATTTGGAAGGCGAGAAAGGCAGCTGGTAGTCAGGCTTTTCTCACTCACTGTTAACTTGGGGCATCTGGCACCGTCATTCAGTCTGCCCGTTTACAGTTGCAACCAAGGGAGTCACCTCCTAGCTGTGTGGCTAAAGGAACCTCTGTAAAGGAAAAACCTGAACAACAAAGCTGGAAATTTCTATTTTCTTTTTCAAAGGCCTTGAAGTCAGTCCTCTTTCATAGCAGCATCATGGGTCCTGGTAGCCTGATTATCTGGATTTAAAAAAAAAAAAANTTTTTTTTCTCCCGTTCATTTCAACTCTCTCCCACATTTTGGTTTCTACAAATTGTCCCAGGGCAGACAAGAGCTCTTCCCTCCCCCTTCTACCACGCTTGCTTCTGATTCTCTGGCAGCACGTTCCAGTTACTCACTCATTTGTTTGTTTGTTTTTCCATTTGCAACTTTTGCCCCCTCCAAAGAGCTGGCTTGCCCAGGGAAATTACAGGAACTTATTTCATTTCAAATGCATTCAGAAAGGCATTTTAATTGTTTCTTTTCATTTAGAGCAGCATCCAAATTTGGAATTTGTGAAAAACTGAAGGGGAAGGTTTAGAATCTGTTTGCTGCAATAATTCACCACATTTAACCCAGGCAACTCAGATATATGCAGAATCAGCTTCCCTTGCCTATCTTCCATATACATGACCTGGATTAAAAGCTGCTTTGGGCAAGGCCCAACTCATTGTTCGTGGCCCTAACACAATGTGGCTTGCAAATTGTGGCAATACTGTAACACTTAGGAATTTGTTTCAGGAGATCCTGATTTTGGAACCAAAATACATGTTTCCTGATGACTGCTAATAGTGAACAGTGGGAAATATAGCTGAAATGGGCACACAGAGATGCATCAGGAATCCAAAGTCTTAGATTCGGTTTTTAATTTTGGGGAAGTCTACTGTGGCAAGACAGAGAGGCCTTAGAGCTGGTATCAGGATGTAGTAGCCTGCAGAGGGATAAGCAGATCCTGGAAGCTTGCAGCTCTACCACCCTATAGGCATAGGCAAGTTTTGGCAAACACTGGAAAAAACAGAGAAACTTAAAGAAAAAAAAACCCCACAATATTTAAGCAACCAAAAAGCTTTTCCATTCATAAATGTCCCGTCTACTCTCCCCACCAAATTCTGGGGTATCATTTTTCAGTCAGCACTTGGCACTCAGCACTTTTAGCTGTCTGCTGCTATCTCATTCATACAGCTTTTTCATTGCAGGTCAATATTATCTGACTAGGTTCAGATTAAATCTTAATACACCGTTCATCTGAAAAACACCGACTCCAAGCACATTGAAAAATTGCAAACATAAACAGTATAGTTTCCATGAGTGAGGATGTATTAAAATGTATTCCAAAGGGAAGGGTAGCAGGAAAAAGAGGAATGTGAAGTTACGATCACAGAGAAGAATGCCCTTTTTCAGCTGGGATTTTATGTAAGAGCGAGAACGAATGTGGCAAAGAGAAGAAAGGTCTGTCTCCTCACTGCTGCTTCTCTAGCGAAGAAGATTTTCACATCAGCCATGGTAAAATTAGACAGAGGAATTGCAGATCTGAATATTGTATGGGAAGATGTGAAATGAGGAAGAGTTCAGTGCAGTTCAAGGATGGCAAAGTATAATGAAGGCAAATGGAAAGTAAGAGCTGAAACTGGAAGAGATGAACTGAAGGAGCCTAATATGCAGACACAAGTTTAATTAATAAAGACAGGCAGAGCAAGCTGAACAGAGAAGACTCGTTTAAAATGTCAAAATACATCTTTAGTTGTGGCAGCTAAAGTAAAAATAAAGGCAACATACGTAGAAAAAATGTGAAAGTTGAGGGGTGCAAGATTGGGTTCAAGGATGGGAGTGCTGTGAAAACCTGAGACTACAGGAAAGCTCCTCTGGGAGATGACAGCACTGTCTCTAGTGCTTATTGCTGTCTTCCAAGAACCCAACATACTGCTCCATTAGCAAAAGGGATCACAAATCACCCTCTAATCTGTTTAAGTTAAGGCAGCCAGATTCATTTCACCTGGTGATGAACATGGATATGAGCTAACCAGGCTGGCTTTACTTGTAGTGCATTAGGGAATGCTTGCTTGGCCTCTTCTGATGGCAGAGATATGGGAAGGGACCAGGGCAAGCAGCAAAATGTGGTGTGGTTTTCAGCTAGTAAAGGGTGTCTAAAGGCACTGGTGAAGATACTCGTTTGGTCTAGGAGAACACATGAACACTGGAACCAATACAATCTTAAGGTTGACTAAAACTCAAGGAAAAAGTTATCATCAGCAATAAAGAGAGCAAGAAAATGTGCTCTTTCTACATCTCACTGACATGTGACTTGCATCAAGTGAATTGGTAGAGTTAGGAAGTGCACCAAAAACTGAGCTTCCATACCAATAATTTACTTCTATTATCCAGAGTGGTTCTGTTCTCCGAGGTAGGTAGATCATGGGAAGTTTTTTCCACTTCAGCTATTGCTACAACAATTCAAAGAGAGAGAAAGAACAAGAATTTTGGTTCTAGAAGTGGAGAGATTTTAGAAACATTAAAATAACATATTAAACTGAAACATGGAAGAATTCTCAGTAGTCACCCGTGTTGCTCCCTATAATTAGAGCTGAGAATCACAAATCAGCATTTTGTTGAGAGGCCACCCCTTCCGTATTTTTGGAGAGACTGAAGCTCTAAAACAGTTGCCATTACCTTTATATCTATCTTCTATGTTATCATTTATATTGAGGCTCTTAATATCTGACTCAGTAGGCCTTACGTTGTTTTAGTTCTCCACCATTTAGCTCCTTATTTTGTGTGCCTGTCATTCACATTTCTGTGAAGTTCAGCTGAAACCAGTAGTTCGTGTTACTGGTACTTTGCATTGCAAAAATTAAGAAGTAGAATTTGCAATCCAAGTCGTTCACAGAACATTCTTATACAGCGCATAATTTGCCAACAGCTAAATTAATCTTGCTTCACAATGTGAGGCTGTGTACATGCGGTTTCTGATACAAAAGGCTCCAGTGAAATCAACGGTATAGGCATCATATTAACTGAGAACCAGCTTCTTCAGGTCCATGAAGCTTAGTCATGTGCCTGCTAATTCAGAACTCAAAGGTAAGCAAGAATCTCAGCTCTCCTTTTTAAACAGTGTGAAGTTTCAATCCAATTTACCTTGCGTAGATGAAAACATAAATCAGTAGCTGGTCTCCACTGCACATACTAATTTAATGAGCTGGGGCTTTGACCACATGTGTATATGCACTCTGGGAACCTGAAGACCTTTCCCTCTGTGCTGCATTAGGTTTGGATGCATGCCAAAGAACTATCTATAAGCTGAAGGGAATGGGGAAAGGCAGTCTGGCTCACCAGGGAGCACCGGGGTCTAAAACAAGGGTACGAGACATGAGTCAGGGGTCAAGCACCATCCATAACCTCCAACTGATGATCAGTTGAAGAAATTCAAGAGCTGCTGCAAGTAGCACCGTAGCCCAGACAGCAGCCCCAAAACATGTCTCAGGACAATGTCTGGGGTCACCACAGCTCAGCTGGAAAGGGCTGGATCCAGTACAACACAGAAGATCTGGAAGAAAGCTCCAAGAAGAGGGTGACACAAAGGTTTCCTCAGACCTACATTTTGGCTCGTTGCCTAGGGTACTACAAAACAAAGCACATTTGGGGTTTTTTTTTCTAGTAGGCCTTCAAAAAAGGTGTGTAATGACAACTCTGTCAGAATGCGAAGTGAAGTTTATAATAAAAAGACAGAGGACAAATATTCATGCACAGCCATCAAGTCTGCTTTGGCACCATTCACATTGTGTGACTTTTGTTGACCTGACAAGACTGTGACCTGAAACACAGACTCCAAAACAGCAGTGTCTCCTCAACTCCTGTCTCCTCTCTGCCTTGTCCCAAAGACCATTGACCCAGAGGGATGAAGCCTTGGATTTGTCATTCTCAGACCTCCATGCATCTGAGTACATTCACAAACAGCTCCCTTCTGCAGTACTAGTCTAAACTTACTCTCTTCACACACTTGTCCAGGCAACAACTCATCCAGTCCCAAGCTGTTGTTTCAGATGTGCAAAATAGTGAAAATAGACTTCTCTGAGGAGATGTTCCTGAGCAGATAATCCTAAAAACGTGACTACCAATGTCCGGTGACTTTGGCTTCACAGAGAAAATCAAGGTAAAGCTGGGAAAAAGCAAAATAAAGGCAATGGATATGGGTACAGCGTAGAAAACCAAAATGCTGCTGCAACATCAATTCATCATACAAAAGCAGAGACTGCTAAGGCACATTCAGATAGGGCTAGTACTGGTCACCTCTGGTTATGGTTACATTCCTCTCTCTAACGCTAGAAGAATGAAACCTGTGTCAGGTTTTTGCTTATGTGCCAAAGGAAAAAGGAAATTATAGTAACCATCTCGGAGAATCTGAACAACAGAATTAGTGATTTATGCATGACATTTATTTTAAAATAAGTGTGTTTATCTTAGCTTATCAAATCACAGTTATTAAAAAAACTAGAAGTTCTGTGATGGGAGAACAAGTTACAATGAGAGTGAAATGTCAGGACATCCCCAGCCTGTGGGATGGGAGGGCCATCTGCTATCAACATCTAGGAAACCTGCTTTGGGTGGAAAGTTTTGCTGCAGCCTGAGTCTTCGTTAGAGTAACTGAGTTTAGCTCTTATTGCTCTGGTTCCATCCATAAATTTACTTGAGAGTGCCTCAAATCTAGGCCTTGCTGAGGACCCAAGCTCCCTGCCCTCTAAAAGGGGGTAGTCCTCTCTGCTGGGGTCTCTTGGTGGAGTCATGCTGAAATCAAAATAACTGCACAGGCACAGGAATCCCTGCTGCCAGGTAGGTCCCAGACCATAGTGCAACTAATGCTTGTCTAGAAAACACACACACAGGTTTTCTGCCTTGGAGAAAAGTCAGCAGGAACAATTTGATTATATTTTTTTCTCTCTTAGCTACATGAGAGTGTAATTAATTTTTGCATATTTTCATGATGCAAAGTCACACTGGACCCAACAGTGCAAGTATCCCCTTCATTCTGTTGGTGTTTGGTTTCTTATTAGAAATGTTATCAGAAGGGAAACACAATGCACAGGAAGGTCTGCTGCAAAGTAACAAGGTTTCAATACCATACCACACCATGCTGACAACTCAGAAATGTTTTAACAGGTTAAAACTATTTTTGGTAATTACAAAGAAGCTGAAAGAAAAAGCATTCCCCTTAAGCTGACAACGTACATTTTATACAGAAAGAGACAAGATATGAGACCATGAAAATTGTACAGATGCAAATATTTGAGATGTAACTGAGAGGCAGAAAAATATATTAAAATTATCGTTGATTGAGCAACATGGAAAAAATTCTCTTAGCAGGAAAAACCAGATTTTTACAGGTCGCTGAGAAAGGACAACAGACACTGTTTGTGTGACAATACATAACACTTCCACCTGAAATTTTACAGCCACTCCTAGATATTGATGACTGTCTCTTTTGAAATAGCTATTATTGCTTTTTTTTTAAGATAGAGAGACCAGGTTTCCAGAATGACTAAGAGACTTTACAAAGGTCAAACAGTAAGTCAGGGACAAAGACAGAAACAGACTAGTTCTTCCCAATCTTATTCTCAATCTACCCCATTAACAGATGGTACAACCATGAAAAACGAGCTCTTCCCTGTGAAAAGGTAGGTTTTGCAAGGAAGATAACAAGTTCCACCCGTCTCTCCAGCTGATACTAGCAATAGTGAAAATTTCATTCTGCAGAAAAACTGCCAATGCAGCACTTGTAAAAAAACTCCAAATTCATGTGCAGATCAGAAACCGCCGGAGCGCTTTCAACAGCTGCAGCTACCACACACTTGCAGAGAGTCATTTGAACTCATCAGATCTGACTCTGGGACAGACAGCAGAGCCCAGATGGCTCGGCTGTACACAAAGCCCTCCAGCCTCACGTGGGACGAGACATGGCGTGGTTGGGGCCCCGCAGATTTTCTGGGCCCCAGGTTACGATGGGAGAGCCCAGTGCAGCAGCCCCATCGGCCGCCCGCAGTGCTGCTAAATGGGGGATGCCGACAGGACACATACACGTGCAAGCGTTTAAATAGTTGTTATTGGGGACTACACGAAAGCCTACAATAGACATTTTGCCTTGGGATGTTTTCACTGCTCTATTGCAAAAAAAAAAAAAAANTTAACCGTTTTTTTGCAAAAAAAAAAAAAAAAAAAAAAGCAATAAAAATATGTGCTAGTCTGAGGGCTCTTTCTCCGCTTAACCAGCCCCTTTATTATTACCCAGCTTCTCTCAGTACATATGCTTTCTCCTGACAAGGCTGTACTGCTCCAAAGGGCAAAGCTCAGGTCTCGGGCAGGGGTTCTCGACACACACTTTTTCACGCGCCTGACTTCACTACGGGTCAGACTGGGATGGATTTGAGAGTGTCTGTCCACAGGCCTGTGCGAAGCTGGCCCCTTCAGCTGGGCCAGGGAACTGACCCCAAGCCCAGCCCGGCTGCACAGGGTGAGAGCTGTGCCGGCCCTGCATCCAGCCCCACCGCCCCGCCCATGGCGCTGGGAGCACCCACAGCAAAAGGGTTTTCAGCAGTGCCGGCCGGCCACATCCCCGGCAGAAACCAGCTGGAGGAAGCTTGGAAAGCCCGGCCTTTTTATTCTCCAGAATTAAGACTTTGATTAGCTGCTGGCACAAGACCAAAACTCCATCTGAAATGCTTTAGACAACCCATCTGCACTGGGTTTGGGAGTCTGAGGAGCGCATGCTGTGGCCCGCTCCTCACCCTTGCCAGGCGAGAACAAGGGGGAAAGCAGAGGGTGAGGAGCTGGTTGGGGAGGAGCGCCCAGGGGCAGTGGGAGCGCTCTCACCCCCGCACCCAGCCCGCACACACCCGCCTCATGCCGCCCCTCCGGGCTGCCCCAGCCCGCACAGCTGCAGCCCGCGGGGCCTGGCCCGGGGGCTCCATGGCCACCCTGGGGGTCGCAGGCTGGGACGTGGCAGCCCCTGTGCTTGGGGGGAGCCTGCGCTCCGCTCTTCCTGCACCCGCCCATGGCTGGGCGTCCGTCCCTCCCCTTACCCTCCCAGACCCCCGTGGTCCTTCATGAGCACCTCATGATAAATTCCATAATTATTCAGCTCTTACTACCAACACCAAAATACATCGCTCAGAATAAGTTAGCCGAGATTCATTAGAATAAGACATCTAGTAGGCACGTGCACTTTATTAGCCTCTTACACCAATAGTTTTAATTAGGTACATATTTCACAACTCTGAAGCTGCTCGAGTGAAGGGCTCCTTTTATCTCTTTTATTTACAGTAACAAGCTATCAAACAAATACCACCATAATTAAACTCAGATTAAAAAAAAAAAATAAATTCACTAATAGTGACCTACTCAAGCGTTAGGTTCGGTAAATTTTGGATTTTTAATTGATGAAGGAAATACCCTGTAGCCGGACAGGGCGCTGGGGTGGGTGCCCCTGGCCCCAGCCCTGCCTCCATGTCACCTTCAGGTGGGGAGGAGAGCGCTGCCTCGGATAGAGACCGCGGGGATGAGAAAAGTGATTAAAATCCAGAACGTTGCTGAATTATTAATGAGGAATTTAAATGATGTTATAAAAGAGGGAAATACAGGCGAAAATGTTACACATTCATGGAATTTTTACTCATGCATAATAATAAGTTGAAAACACTTTCGTTATAATGCTTCCGAAATTGCAGGGCGGGCAGGGGGGTGGGCGCGATGCGTTCCTC
>VZTA01021944.1:18878-153871 GCA_013398855.1 Mohoua ochrocephala
CCCGCCCGGGCGCCGCGATGGGCCGCGATGGGCTCTGCCCCGGCCCAGGGGGCTCTGCCCCGGCCCAGGGACCTCGGGCCGCCGTCGCTGGGGGCAGCGGACGTGGCTGCGGCAGTCCCGCTGGCGGGCGTTTACTCCCGCGGCCGCACCCTGCGTGATTTGCTTTCTCACCTGCGGCGCAGACAGGTTTTCACTTCACAGGTGTTGGCAGAGCCCGCCTGCTCGGGGAGAGCAGCTTGTCTGCGTACATTCAACCGCCTTGTCAGCCTCTGGGGCTAATGCCGCCTATGCTGTAAATAAATAAATAAAAACAATACTGCAAGGAATAGGCATATGAGAAGAGCCCCTTTCTTCCCCCGGCATACCTGGAGCCCACCCGCTCCTGAGCAGCAGAGCGGGCTGCTTGAGCCCGCCAGTCCGGGGGCTGTGGACACCTGTCTGAATCACCGAGCCGCTTCCTTGGGAGCAACAGCAGCAGTTGGGACGTGGAGAACAAAAGGTTTCCCCATGGCAAAACTGCAAGTGGCGTGTACCCCACAGAGCTGTGTTTTTGTCAAATGTCTATGTAGTCTTTTCTGTAAAAAGTTCCCACACTGTCTCTCCGGACTCCTCATACCAAAGTGCAGTTTGTCGCCTCTAAAGAGTCACGTGACACTTGAGAGCCTCACCTTTAAAAACCTATTTAAGGTTTTACACAATCAGGCAGGCATTTGTATCATCTACCACAAGTCCCAGTCATCATTTTCCTCTTCCGTGGCAGGAGAAGAAACCTGCAAGCTCACAAAACTGGAACACAACCTTAGTCACAAAGTCTCTCAGACCTGCATGTCCCTCTGGACGAATTCCTTGGGGACATCCTGTACTTCCAGGTGCCTTTCAGTCCGATCAAGCTGGTTTTGGTAGCTCTGCAAAGCAGGGAGCCACCAGCTGATTATAGTGGCAGCAAATAAGGCAAGAACAATCCCAGGCCATTCTGGGCTGTAAGGTCTATACAAATCCTGGAAGTCCTGCTGAATGCTAACTGGCAGCGAGCACCAATTACTGAGTAATGGGCTCTCCACATGCCCCTTTACTTAATAAGTAGACACAGTCTGCACTCACTTTTGGAGCTCAGTTGTCTCTGGTTGTAACACCAAGTGAATGCTTTGCAGAGGGCCAATCTCACAGTGACTAAAGCTCAGATCGTTATAGCAAAGTCTCAACCAAAAGAAACTGCCACGCTCTTCCCAATTGGAGCAGATGAAATAAAGGCTCTTGGACACAGTTCCTGTGTAGGAGCCTGCCAGAGCCTAATAATTGCAACATGCTGTGACTCTAAAACAAATGTGTCATGGAGAGATACCCAGGCTAATTCTGAGGGAGTTAAATTTGCCTGGACGAAACTCTTCATTAGCACAGTGTTATTTCTACCACTGCTCCAGCCACTTGTGGTTCCTTTGCCTGTGTCACTGCACAGAGTACATTTGCTATTGTGAGCCATGGATGGCAGCCGGGGTCCCTCTGGGCAAAGCCATGACATTCAGACCCGAACAAAATTTGCGCTTTCTTTTCTCCTTTGCTTCCTATGAAATTTCAATTGACCATATTCTCATTATTCCTTTGCCTGGACAACACTGTGTAAAATTTTTGCTGAATTTTGGGTACTATGGTACGTTCCCATTTTCTGTCACAGGACAGCCCTGACTTTAGCTAGATGGAGATGCAAGCCAGGTTTCGCTGAAAGCTCAAGTGCCACATTTTCTCCCTAGATCTTCAAAGGGAGATGCTGAAGAGAAGATAACAGAGAAGATCTCTGTGAAATTATGGTGCAAAAAGAAGTTACTGCCAAATAATCCCAAAGCATCTGAGATAGTTTCCGCAAAGAAAGCAGCAGGGACTCCTAAAACACAGTTTCTATACATCCTTATTAGGAATGTGACACCATTACTTTCACAGCTAACACTATGAAAGGCTGCTGAAATGTTCAAAGGAACTTTGGTAGGTTTATTTTTCTCTTTGGGAAACAAAAGTTATCACTAAAGGCCCTATAAAAGGTAAGAAACTTAGACAACCTTGAGTCTCTGCAGGCAGCAATTACACGCAAAAGGTTGCCCCCAGTTTATATCCCTTAGCTGTTTTACATTGTTGACACTGAAAGGAGGGCGTTTGTAGCCAAGTAGTTAGCATCATGTTATTGTTTAATGAAACCAGCTGTGTAAGTGTCATGCCATGGCTGAGACTTTTTTACATGTAAGCGAGTCAGTGAATTCAGAACCGTGGTTTTGCAGCAGCCACGATTTTCACCCCATGTATTATGGACTATCTGACAGTATTGTAGACAAGGAGCCATCTCTGTGTGTGCCAGAAGAGAGAAACCAGCCACTGCAATGATGCCCAGCTGAAGTTTCAGTTATCCCAAAAGACACATTAAATTCCAGCTTCATGGATTTATTACCATACATTTAACTGATGTGGCCATTTTTATCTGAAATTAGTTTCTTCCTAATTTTGTATATACATGTGCAACACAGTGAGGTAATGATGACTGTCCCATACACGTATTTTAGTTCTATGCCATGACATCCTGTTAAATGTAGTTACCAGGATGGACTTTTCTTTGGTTTTAATTCTAAAGTGCATACAGGAGGTGGAAATAGAACCCACTGACTGCACTAGTTCATTGTGTGAACCAGGCAGCCAATACAGATGTGAAACTCCATATTCATGCCTCAGCATGGGTATCTCTTCAGTATTGCACCTGCAGGTATTTATATGATCACACACTGAAATAAATGCAGCATGTGTGGGTGTGTAGAGCTGCACCTGTACGTATAATGAGACATTCAAAGAAATACACCAAGTTTTGTTGCAATCCCACTTGATAACATTCTTGTCCATTTTGTCCTGCACGTTCTGTGTTCTGTAGCCTTATCCCTGCTGCTGCTGAATCTTTCTCTGGTCTGGACTGGACTGTCCTATGTACCCACCTGCCTCTCTCATCCCAGGGAAAAAAACCTCCTACTTTGTCGCTTCCTCACTGCTTTCATTCTAAAGACTAAATCCTGTGAACCATCTGCCTATCCAACTTCTGTTGAGCTTGAAGTAGCTGGAAATGAAACTGGGCACAGAAAGCAATTTCCACACCCTTTGGGTCTGCTTATTTGCCTGCTTCATGAAGATCACGTGGGCTTTTCCTATAGGGCAGCTACTGACTGGCAAGTCTTGCTCTGGCACAGAAATACTACACATCCTGGGATTGGTTTTGAGAGCCCTCTTTCAGCCAGCGAAAGGACACAAACCTAAAACCTCATGGGGTTTGTGCAGTGTAGATCCTAGTATTTAGTGTAGTAAAACTATTATTACATCAAAGAGCACAAGGAACACAGACATTGTTCTCCCCATTTTTCAGAGGAGGAAACTGAGCCAAGGTATCCAAGTAAACTGCCCAAGAAAGCATCAATTAGGCTAAATGTTGGAACATCCGTACTTACATGGAATTTCAAGCTGTGAAGTAATTTAAAGCTCCTTAAGACTGAACAAGTGCCTGCCAGAAAGGTTAGACATCACATCATCAGTGGTAACTTAGACTACAAGAGAAAACACGAAGAAAATGAAACCATTATTGCTATGCAAAAGCTCTGAAGCCACCGGACGGTGACTTAGAAACATTTGGACGTTGTATTGTAGTTCCGCTCCACCATAGAGACTTGAAGTCTGAGTATCTGTATATATTTTAAGGAAACAGGAATATTAAGAAATATCAGTTGCTCCTTAATACTTCATAGGCAGACTCGGCATTTCCTAATGGCGAGTGTAGGAGACTAAGTGCTGCTTAGTCTTTAGGCCAAGGGACTGTGAGTAGAGGAACAAATTCTCCTCTGACTTTTTTTGCCTCCTAACTGGCTAAATCAATCAATCATTCCATGCCTTAGTTAACACATCTATATCACAGATAGCATCTCAAAGTATTTCCTTTTTCCAGAGGAGAGGGCCCCTCTTTGCCCAGTCACAGATTCTGTTTTCCCTTCCCTTCTGACAGATGCTTTGGCGAAAGAGGGATTTGTTTTATGACATTTGCTGCATTTGTTGTGCTGACATCACAGAGTCAACGAGAACAAGTATTTATACTTCTATTATGCCTTCATTGAACTGAACAAGGTGTTCAACAGGACATTTTAATTATAATCCCACTTCTAACAGCATGAGTAAAGGTGTTTAAAAAACACAATCAAGCATGAAATAGAACAGTAAACATGCCATTTCAATTACAAAATTATGTATAAGCACATCCTTGCACAGCATAACATTTGAAGACTGCAAGAGATGCTAAAATCCTCACTGAAACCCTGGGAGGTTTTGTGCACCGGATTGAAGGAGCCAAAATACTCCTTCCTCACACTCCTTTGTAAATTCACTCTGAATGTTTGACTCCAGAGAGAAATTCATGAAGCCCCAAAGTGACAATTTTTTGTACAGATTTCCATGGAGAAAAAGTAGCCTTGAGCTTTTTTTTCCCCATTGCACTGTCACGTCAGACACCTGTTCTGTTTGCAGAGCTCTTTTTCACTTCCCAGCCCAACCGTGCTGGAACTGAAAAGCAAATGTTCTGGCAGATCCTTGCACTGTTATCTAGCCCACCTACCTGTACCAGTGAAGTGCTCTCCAGCAGGAATGTAACAGAGGAAATACTATTTCATGTTTGTAGTTACATATGACCCACCAGCAACTCCTGGACATCTGTGGCCCCTCTGGGCACAGGAGGATACTGGGCTGCCCTGCAAAGTGCTGTAAATCCCCCAGGCTCCCACCGATCTACTGTGACTTCACCTAGTCCCTGGTTCAGGAAACTGATGCAATACATTGTTTTACTGTGGATGTTCAGGGAACTTTGTTTCCAAAGCTGCACCCTGGAAACAGCTGGGAAGCTGCCTTCTGGTTGCAGAGACACTCACTCCAGGAGCTTCTGAGCGAGTATGTGATGCTTCGGTTTGGCAAAGTCCACCCTCTCTCCCTCTCCCCAGTGAATCAACACACACTGCTTAGAATAATACAACCAGGTTGTCACGGAAGCCTGACAGCTGGGACAGGCTGCTGTAACTCAGATCTTTTCAGCATTCTAAACAAAAGAGAATGTTGATGCTTCCAGTGGTTAGGGCCGGGGACAGGACAGGGAGGCCAGTTCTGTCCCTGTGGAGACAAGCGTGCAGAAAAAGGGCTGCTGAGGTGGGAGGATGAAGGTCAGGGGCAGATTTGCCAGCTTTCTGCAGCCAGATGAGGATGTGGACACTGCTAGGTGCGATGTTCCCCTGTCCTTCAGGTAAACTCCTCTCTCCAAAGCAGCAGCACAATGCCCTCCTGTTTTCCACACAGCCCCACTGAGGAGAAAATTGGAACAACTTGCATTTCTGCCATGCAGATTAGACTTGAACCAATGCTGTATGCATTAAGCTCACAAAGACATCTGGAAATCATAATGTGAAATCTGGCACTATCTCATGATCTGGACTATTATCTTTTCCACAAACTGTACTGTTCTGTTTAATAGACAATGTGATTGTCCATGGTATAGAGTCTTCTAGAAAATTTGACCTGAGAATCACTCCATTATTGTGATTTGATATTATTAACTTTCTGAAAAATTTTATGGTCATTTGGATGACCCTGTAAATACAGTCAATAATTTGGTGAGGTATGTAAGTATCAATATTTAATAAGCTGCCAAACATATATGTAACAGCATTTAATTGACAAGAAACTGTATGGGGATATGTAGGTATTTAATAGCACAGACAGCATTAAAAGTTTGATTGCCATCCCTTTTTTGAAATACAATTTGTTGTTCTTTCACTAGCCTTTCAGAACTGAAGGAAAAACTCGGCATATTTTTTCCATTTCTGGAAGAACCTGTCTTTCTTAAAATGCCAGAGCACCTCATTAGTGGAAGCCTTGGTTAGCTTGTAGA
Organism: Mohoua ochrocephala; assembly: GCA_013398855.1. Lineage (NCBI taxonomy): Eukaryota > Metazoa > Chordata > Aves > Passeriformes > Acanthizidae > Mohoua > Mohoua ochrocephala. The sequence goes on from VZTA01021944.1 coordinate 24,820, forward strand.
TACCTGGCAGAGGTGTTTTGTTGTGCTTGTTTCCACTTCATTTTTCTCCGCTATTACGAGTAAGTAGAAGTAAAAGCACAGTTTTCATTGCCTTTAATGGGAGCAGAATCTGCTTTTACTTCATGGCTATTTTCCATTCTTCTCCTGGCACTACACCGAAATGCATGTGAGGTGAGATGCAGTGGAGAGGTGACTTGGCGGTGAGGGTTCCAAAAGCCAACACTAAATGCGGATAACATATTTTTTACTAGTTATGCACATCTACGGGCCCTGACAGAAATTTAAGAGAAACCCTATATGCAGAAGTCATTAACCAAGATTTAAGTTTGGGAAATACAGGAAATATGGAGGAACCTAAAATTTAAGGCTCACATTTAACGTCTCTCTACTTAAAGCAAATCAGCAAATGTGGCAAAGCTGTGAGGTTCATTAATACTAGAAGAAATGAACATGACACCTACCTGATTCCTGAAGCTTCTCCTTGAATGTACCATTTTTGTTAGAGGACAATTGTGCTGCTGCTTCTCTCTTTCAGAACTGCTGGAGCCAGTTCACGTCCTCCCCAGCTACTGGATAAATTGAGTTCCAACATCTACAACCGAACAAATACACAGAAGGTTTTAAATAATTTTCTCACCATCGGATATAACTCAGGGCGTAATTATAAATTGGGATCATAACTAGTTTGTCCTGAATAGTTATGAGAGGTAACGATGCATGGGAAGGAAAACATCTCATTGATGAAGAGAACATAATTTTCAGGGTCAGTTGTAGAAAGCCATATGTTTTATCTATACATTCAACACAGAAACAAGCATGAAGCTTGGCATTTGAAAGGTCAGATTTTACATTGAAGCCATTGTTCAAACATCTTCCCTTGCAATGAGAAGCAGAAACAGCTTAGGCAAAGCAATCTAAGTCTTCCCTTTCTGGCCCTCTTGTGCACAAGGGAGCTGGACTCAAGAGCAGTCTCAGGGCTGATCTATCTGTGCCTGCCTCCAGTAGGCATTTGTTTCTCTTCCCCAGGGACAGGCATGTCCAAAGGATGAAACCTGTGCAGGATGAATTCCTGACCATTGCTGCTGGGCAATGCTGAGGCCCAGAGGCTGGACCATGGGACACTGTGTACTGCTGCGGGGCTGGGCACCTGGAGCACCAGCCGAGCCCACCCACGGGGACAGGGTGGAGAGCGGTGACGTCAGCTCATCAGCAAGCCCAAGAGGTGTCAAGACCTTGCGGGCACAAAGGCAGAGGGGAGTGAAAAGGAATTAGCTGAGAGATGATACAACTGCTCTGCAGAGCACAGCCACAACGGGAGCTGTAATCACAGAGGAAACAGAGTCTGTCTGAAACACTATTTCTGCTTTTTTTTGTGTAAATATAGGAACTATGACTTCATGTCTCGCACTTCGAGAGATGTACTCTTGGGCTTGTTTTCTACCATATCAGAGCTCTAAGAAATCCAAAATGCGTCTCTCTATTTCAGTTCTGGCTGGAGGTTAATCTCTAGAAACAAGTACAGTAACATTTCCATCTATCTTTTCTACTCTTTTGGCAGTTTTAATTATACTAATATGCTATGACAATTTAAACAAGACACATCTCAGCTTCTGGCCTGCTCTGTAATGGTTCAGCTGCTACATGTGCTCCAGCATATTTTGCTCAGACAGGCTGCTGCTGGAGGCAAGGGGGAGGCAGAATAGTGCCCTTCTGTCATGAGAGGTTTCATTGCACTGATCATTGTATGTTTGACAGATTCTTTGTCAATGTCAAGTGTCTTTTGTGGTTAAGCCCAGTAAAGCTAAAACAAAAGGTCTCCTAGATATTAGATATATAGTGACATTACTGAATTCACTTGGAGGCAGTAATTTTTTGTCAGCCTATGAAAAGAAAAATGGAGCTAATGGGAAAACAAAAGGAAGATGCTGGCATGCCTTTTTAGCTATTTTTGTTTATGTCAGACATTGTGATTGACATCTGGCCCAGAATACCCCTTCAACCACTGAGCCTGGTGTCATGAAACAGAACAAAGAGAAATTGCCAGCCAAGAAAACACCACTGGCTCAGAAAGCACTGCTTTTTGTTTATTTTCTTTTAAGTGTTTCATTTTCAGTAATCAGTATTGTTACACAAAAGTAGTTCACTCACATGCACTCCCCAATTACTACTTGGACTTTTAAGTTTCCTTCATGTTTGCTTTCTTGCTGCTTGCTTGAATGGCACCAGAGTGCTGGTTTGGTTGGATGACAGTCTGTCATAACAGTGATGTTTGAGGTTAGTGAAAACTGACATGAAAAATACAATCCACTGGCCTTTAACCGAAATAGCAGCTCTGGTTTTTGTGGAGTTGGCAGGCAGCATTTTTAAACCCCTTTCACGGTGAAGGCAGTTACAACATGTTTTTCTCTGTATCAAGCAGTTCCATCATGAAGTACATTATCTACGTCTATTGTCATATCAGGATATTGTCTTTGAAGAGCAGTTTGCTGTTTCTTATATGGGCACTGCTCCTTTGAAGTGTCCTAAAAGGGTTAAGGTAATTTTATGGCCATTCTCCAGGGCCAGGCCAAATACAAAGCTTTAAAATTTGTTTGAGAGTGATTTTAGGGAAGCACCAAAGAGCCGAATAGGTCCTGCAGACACGCAACACCAAGGAGTCTTTGTCACCACCATTCTACAAGTGACGTAGAATTTCAGAGACCTGGTCAAAATTATTTATCAGCAGGAGGAAATTATTCCTTAAATTTCTAACTTCATCTTGAAAGTATGATGCTGAACACAATAGCAAAATAAGACTTTTCACAAGATGAGAGCAAGACAATCCATCAGCCACTTCCCTCCATACACTTATTTGCTGAAATCGTATCGGAATGTTTACCCTAATAAAAAACTGCCTTGATCACTTAAAAAAATCCTACAGAAGTTGGCCCTTGAATGCATCACATGTGCCAGAGTTAAACATTCTTGCACCGTTTTAACAGGGTGCCCTTCAGGAACACTGGGGTATATTCTCCTGTAGAAGCAGACACTTAACTCCCCTCAGCATTAATAGCAGATATGCTTACACTTTGAGTGGAGAATTTCTCTCTCTCTTTGCACAGTGCTCTAAGAAGAACTTTGAAGAAATTGAGAAAAACAGAGAGCACAGTATATTAATTTTAAGGAGATGAAAGCAGTACATGTCATTCCTAAATTTCATGGAAAATGCACCGTTAGTAACAAAGATGAGTAGAAAATTTCAAAATCATTCTGAGCAGCATTAAAATCAGTCTTCCCTGATTTTCTGTTTTCCCCTTCTTTTCAAAGCACATACATTAAACTCATTTTATGCTTATAATGTATATAATGATTCTAGACAACATAAGAAGGACACTGGGATTCTTCCTATTTCAACGTATAAAGTGGCAAGCCAATTTATGCAGCTTAAACCATTGCTAAAGAAGATGTATCAAAAATTGCCTGTGATCATTACAAATAACAGCCTGAAATGTTCACAAGAAGCTGTTTGCTTATCATATTTTCATTAAAACATCTTTTCACCTGATTTTCTTTTCCCATGCCTGTAACCTGCATTGTAATCAGTCTTATTAACTGAGAACATAAATATGATTTATTATGGTCTGATAATGGAAGCTACATGGACCAAGAGAAGGGATATATTGTCCTTTGATAAAATGGCTCTTTTCTCTCAAATAGAGCTCTATCATGAGAGCATGCAGAATGTAGTGAGTGATTATTTCCTGAGGGTGAATGATGGCAGAACCCTACAGAAAATCTTCTTGTTGGCCATGACAGCCTCCGAGTGTCCCCAAATCTCACTGAGTTTGACAACCTGCAGACACTTTTGATGAACTGTATTCTTCTGTCAGAGACAGCCTGTCTGGGAGGAGAAAAGGGAACCTTTATCGTCTGATCTGCTATTATTGTCTTGATCTTTTATAAGCAATCTCTAATGCACATGAATATAATATCCTTTCACAGAAGTGCCAAACATAATAGAAATGTAGTTAAAGGACCCTTTTCCCGGTTATGTAAATGTCCTAATACCATAATTAGAAAAGATGGGTTGTGAATGATAGCAGTAAGGAAAGGGTAATCAAAATGTTTTAACATTATCTTTCTGTTTTAAAGACCAAAATCTGTGACAAATAGCATTTATGGTAGATATGGGGAACCAGCTTGTGCTGAAGCTTTTACCTAAAAAGAAAATAGTTTTGAGTGTAAAACTGTTATATTTTCATAAAACACATAAATGGCAGCTGGTCTTAAGCCAGGAATGATTACTGGCAGATATGACTTAAAGAAAATGAGTATTCCACTCAAAATCCCTCCATGACTGTTACAGAAAGAACAAAGCGTTATTATTAAGTAGTGTATTTGAACAAAGGGGTGTTCAAGACCAGCTAAGTTCGCCAACAAATCTCTCTTTTATCTACGTCCAGAAGAACAAGCATACCCAAATCTTTTTCAATTAACAGCTGTACACATTAGCAAAACACCCATCTTTCTCAGCTCAAGCAGTCTGGCTTATTTATCAGAAAAAAATGAACTGTTTTGGGGGGAAGGTTTCCAAGTTCCCCAGTAAAAGCAAGATACTTGATTTTTCATTAACCTTTTGACATCTGGAGCTGGGATGTCCCAATATTAACTACTAATGGTCTTTTGCATTACCAGTTGGTGTTGAGAGAAGTCCAAGATGTCAGAGTCAAAAGGTTAATCAGCAATTTCACACCGGTGATGTGGTCAGAGTTTGCATGTTACTGCCTAAACAAGGAGGAAGAAGAAAATAAAGTCATTAACAGAATACTACATCCCAACATTATTAAATCCCTCTTGTATATTTTTTTTTTTTTGCTAGAAAATATTTCATGATCTGTTTACTAAATATTTTGACTTTTTAGAGGACTTTGCAAACCTTTGCTGGGAAGTCCAGGTCCAAATAGGTGACCAACTTCTTTGGTCTATTCTACTTTTCAAAAGAAAAAGATGTAAAATTTTACTTACCCACCAAGTGCTCAGTCCAGACCAGTGCGAGAGAAAAGTCTTGTGTCTGTAACCCAGGGAGATTTTAGCAAACCTCTCCAAACGGCCTAATTCAGCCTGAGAGTTGTGTCCTCTCTGCTGGAAGTGAAGACATCTGAGTGTCCATTCATTCAGGGTGAATTTCATAGTGCAGATGCCATATCAGATATAAAGAACACTGCAGAGCAAAAACCCGAGTGTAGACTTTTCCCTCCTACTCCTCTTTCTGTTTTGATTGTAGAAAATAAGTCAACAGCAGCATTCCCTTAACAAATACGAACAGCAATATTATTAAATGTGAGAGTACCCACATAAACAGCCAGGCCAGTACCTCAGCTGGTGTCACTTTACCATAGCATACTTTAACTTAGGGCCCAAGAGCTCTCCTATGCATAGAAAAAACAGATTTATTTTCTATAACAAAATGTAAAATATTGCTGAACACATTACAGTTTGGCATTTGCTAACAATTACAATGTTCACATAAAATGACTTCTCATTTGCCCTGCTGTTATCTGAAATTGTTAACCATCGCTTGTCTTGTGTTTAGCCATGATCAAAACCTTCTGATATCACCATATTTATCAGGCTAGTTCTATGGTCTTGAAACATTCTTTTTCCTGCGTCCAAGACAAATAAGTAATGAATCTTGCCCAAAACAACCACCTTCATCCTGGATATTTTCTGCATCAGGTGGTTCCTCTCATCTCTTTCTCTAGTTCCAGCAGAATCTACAGCTAAAATCTTTGCTCTCTTGATTGCCTCAGTTTAAACGGGGACAGGATTTTACCCTGGAATGTTCTGAAAAAAATACCAGTCTTTCCAAGTGCCCTATTACTTAGTCCACCAATTAGCTGCCTATGGAGCCTGAATGTCCTTGCACATTATCCCAGGCCCCACCTGCATACTTGGCTGCATGTGTTTAAGCAATTAGAAATGGTGAAAATCTAATAAAATTAGGACAAACCTGAGCAAGCTATAATTCTGTTTAATCTCTCAAATTGGATTGTTGAAAACTTGCTGAATTCCCCAAAGCTCTCTCAGGTGCCAATGAGTGAGTCAATATCATACCAAAGATCTCACAGCATGGCAGACATAAATTCTACTTCCAGAATCTCATACACACCCTCAAATAATGAATCTAATGTCTCTAAAGTACTGTAAGGAAAAAAACTGCAGTTACCTCCAGTTACCAGCATTGTACTCAGTGGCCCAGAGTGTAAAAAAAAAGAACACAGGGCAGATTTGCATGGGGAAGGAGTGGTCACTTTAAAGGCCTGTGCCTTCTTATACTGTATATGTATATATGTACTGCAGCAATCCAAGTCTCCTGCCTTCAGGGGAGGAGCACTGACTTTAGCATGCTCAGCTTTGCTAGGTCCTATTGGCAAGCCCTGAGAAACTCCACATGATGGGAGAAGGAATTTGTTTCATCTCAATGTGATGCCTCTCCAGACTTTACTTTTAAAAGCCTGTTTTGCACTTTGTTTTATAGTGTGAGGTAACTGGTGGCTTGCATAGAAATAATCACCAGTCTAGAATAATCCCGGATCACTTTGTAAGTGTGATTTTGGTTGAAATTAGGAGGAATTTTCCTTGAATAGGGTACAGAATTATTTAGAGTTGAAGCGCAGTAGATCAATTAATAACTCCGTTCTTGGAAGAAAGACCCCGAGATCTTTTAACTCAAGTTGTAGGGGTTTTGGGTTTGTATCTAAGCCAAACTAGGTATTTGTTGCAGAATGGGGCTGTTCGGTATGAGGAGGACATTGCAAGGGTTGTGGCATTGGGTCCATAGGTCAGAAGAAAATGTTGTCTGCAGATCAACTGGTTCCTTTTCCTTTTTTCCCCCTCTATATTAATTTTCCCCATAGATTTCATTTCCAAATATGTGCCTTGTTTACTGTTTGAGATCGTAGAGAATTTCAGTGAGGAGGTGACCAGGTCAGAAACAGGTTTTCCACGATCACACAACTGAGGTACTGCTCCCAATCATACATTACGGGATGCTGAGGTCATAGAAAATAGAACTGGAAGGGTTCATCCAATACCTGGCAGCATTCCGCAGATTTTTGACTACTCTGTCATAGAAATGCTCCAGTGATAGGTACTTCATCATCATTCCAGTCAATTATCCCAACAGGTAACTCTCCTTTCCTAAGTGACAAATACAGGCTAACCGTGAGAGAGACCGACTGCTTTTTTAGGCGTTTTGCAAATACAACTTAAACATATTTACGCCTTTCACCTTGTTTCTTCATTTATTTCTGTCTCTGTTACTAGTCCACCATTTTTTACTTCTCCTTCTTCCCTACTACCTTGCCATTTCTACATTAAGTCACTCCCTTTCTTTTTTGTCTTCTGAACTGTGTGCCCATTGGTAACCTTGCATTTCTTTTCTTCTTTGTGTCTTTCCAAATACATGAAAAACAAACGCTCACATGCCAGCAGCCTCGCTACAGAGACCTGTCTCTTGACATCTCCCAGAAGGCAGCTAAAACACCACACTTTTATTCATTGCATCAGAACCACTTTTCTTAAACAATGAGAAATTAAACAGATGTATTCAAATTCAGGCCTAAAGGTGATGTTCTTGAGGTATGACTGAAGAGCGTAGCTAGCTATGGGAAGCACACGATATGCTCTGAACACACATATGAAGGAGCAGGCATTACACGGCCTCTAAAGAGGGGCATCAGAACTCCTGGTAGTCATGGAAAACAGATGCTTGCTGTTAAGGTACAATATGAGTAACAACACATGTACAAAATGAGTTACAACACAGGTCTGGACCTACAGGTTCCAGAACACCAAACTAAGTGACTTTATCTCAAATTTATGCCAGATAAAGTACCATCAAAAAGAGCATCACCATGGGCAGAAAATTGTTTTACTTTTGCTGCCTCAAGTCAGGCCCACTGCAATATTGTAATGTACAGGTAGTACGGAAGTCCAGTACTCTCCCTGGGGCACTGAAGGCTGCTTGGTCTAACAGGTCTTTGGGGATCTCAAGATAATGTCCAAAATTCAGAGCAGCTCAAGCACCGGTGTTTCTTAAAAAACCAACTGCTTCAACTTATTCTTTCAGTTTTTGACAGAAAATTATTAAAGAGGTCACTACCCCTGCTATGGCAGGAAGCTGTATGATAAATAAATTGGAGGACTAAGGAAACTTACTCGGCACTTACAAGAGGAAAACAAGTTTGTTTGCCTGCACGTTTCATAGCGCATTGTTGCTGCAATGTAAATTTTTCGAACTGCAGTATTTTCCTATCTTCCTTGATCAGGATCTGTGCCTGAAAGGGCTGAGTGCAGTGGTCTGAAGCAAGACTATTGAGGTCACCTGATAGAGGAGCAGTTTGCATTAGCACTCGGGATGCACAGCAACGAGAAGCTCAGCCAATGCCTCTCCATGGAAGGTCCACACATAAAGCGGGGAAACTAAACTTGGACTTGGGAGGCAAAAGTTCTTTGTTCCCTGCATGATCTCAGATAAGATAGTTCCTCTCTCCAAGACTCATTTTTTCCCCAAGATAGGGACTGACAGCTTCCTGTCTTCTCTTTCTGGGCTCGTGGCTCTTCTGGCTAGTGGCTGTTCCTGATTATGGGCAGGTCTGATGACTGTGAATCTGACCTCCAGGAGGCCTCTGGACACTTCTATATTATATTTGATAATGAAGCCTCCTGTCTTATCCAATCAAGACAAAATAAGTAAGTCAGACCAGAGAAAACTGTCTCAGCACAAAATGGCAGCCTCAGTGCAGCAAAGTCAGAGCCATTAGCTATCGACTACTATAGAAATACTGAAACTGCATCAGGGATTTCTTTCTTTAATTGCTATTTAGGGATTTAAATGAGATTTTTAAAAAGAAAGAAAGACAGAATGTTTAGTCTACAATCACTCTTTGCTGCCAATACAGGCTATCATATAAATTACTTAGACACTTTTAAAAATACATTATTTACTCAATAACCCATAATGGGTCCAGAGCTCCTTTTACACGCTATTATAGAAGTACATAATTGCTGAATTTTCAAATGGATATTTCTTTTAGGCAATAGTCTGTAATGGCTCCTTCAAAGCTCTTAGGCTTTTATCATATGAAGGCCTAAGTAGAAAATGTTTAGTTCACTGATCATTGACCTAATAGAGAGCAACAGCTTCTCTGGAACAACTACTGTCTGTTGGGGCAGATGATGTATGAATGACATTTAAAAAAATTCTTGGAAGTATGTGCTAGGGAAAAATTACTGTTCTGGACAAAGCAAATACTGCTGATGAGCTCCTCAGAATTCTTTCGTTTGGTTCTGCTTGGTTTAGCTTTTTATTTTCTGTGTGAGCCCAAGAGCAAAAGAAAACAGTTGGTTTTGTGTATGAAATGCGAACTCAGTCTAGGACCCATTCGGATCAAGGAGAGACATTTTGATGTTCTCGGAGATCATTCAGCTCAATTAAAAGTTGTCTCAAATGAAAATGCAATGTAGGAAGCTGAATTCTGAAATTAGAGAAGTAAGGGATGCTGCAATGGGGCAAATTACATTTCTTAAAGTCATGCTGAACACAGTAAAACACACAGGCCTATCCTGAGCTTGATGTAGAAAGGAAAAAGGCAACCTGACACATTCTCAGCACTATTGCTACGAATCTCACAATCACTGAGCTGCTGTTCTCTTCCGTTTAGCTTTGAAGTCTGCTGCTTCCGTTTCAGACACAAAGAAAGGTTCAGGTTCCTAAAAGCTTGGTGTAAGAAAACACATTTTCTCTTCCTACACACTTTGGGCAGTAAACCCCTTGGTATTAGTGCCAAATAAATGTCAGTTGGGTCTAAGTGCAGGACCAGCGAGGATGAATGTGAGCTGAGGACAGTCAGAGAGGCTGAAGGACACCTCCAGCTGTGAGCCTGATGGGCCAGGGGAGAGGTCCTTGCTGGGTGGCACAGCTCCCTCAGGGGCTTGGGGCAATGGGATGTACAGCTGACCAAAGGAGGCTACTGAATAACCTGCTCAGGTGCTGGCCGTGATCTTAACTGTGTGCCATCAAACCGGACCAACTATCCCCAGCACAGCCCTGCTTTGTATGTGATCTGACATCAGAAGCACTCCCATGCCTTTTATCATTGGATTTCTCCAGCCTGGTAAGGCTGCCTGGGACTCCTAGTATTCTGGCATGATTAACACAAAAAAATACAGTTGCTGGCAATTCTAATAGTTCCTTCTGTTTGATGCATCTGATCGAAGAGAAACTGAAATCACAGACCAATATGCACCCAGGCTGCACCAGTTAGCCTCATCATGCAAATGAGGCACACTTGCAGGTGAACTTATTAGAGATCAAATAGTTTTAGGCACTGCGGATAATGAAGGCAGAGCGCTTATGTTGCAACAGTCAGAGCTGGAATTTAATCATGTTGTTGATACCTACTGCAGCAGTGAACAAACACAGAAACAGCCACAAAAATAAAACTCTTAGAATGAAAGGAAGGTATAAACCAGACAAATAATAAGAATAAAAAAGACCCAAACCAAGGAGCATAGCGGTTTTAGAGGAGGAAAAATCTTGCACATTAGATCTGGAAAGACTTTAAGCCCTGCTTTTTTCAGCTAAGCAGTTGGATAAGTGGGGGTTGCAGGGAGAAGCTGATGGGGTGTCACTGTCTGTTCCAGGAGAGAAATGGCTCCTATCTTTGGAGGTGGCCCTGCAAGGAGGAAAGGGAATGCCAGGCAGCACAATGCTTGAAATCAATGAGAGGGTGAAACACAGTCCACACTGGGAAGCAGCATCTACTAGGAAAGAATCAAGAATGAAACAGAGAAACAGCTTCCTGGGGAGGAATTTCTAACAGAGATTACGCAACTGACAGGCTGGATTAGCAATTTGGTAGACATACCTTCTGCAGAGGCATTAGCCCCTTCTGTATCAATAACCCCTCACATGCACTTACCATCCTTTATGCAAACATCTAGAGAGACCCTGAGCAGGCCCACTAAGGTTTGCTCATTTTAAGGAGCAAAGATGAGACCCAGCAGGTGAAACCTGCAAAAGGGAAACATTTGAATTCCTTTTGGCAGACAGAAATGGATAAAAATACAGCTTGGCATTTCTTCTAATACCATTTGGTAGTAGAAGAGCTCCAAAGATGTCAACAGGAAGCCCTAGAGGTTAGAGGGAATGATGTAACCATCTGTGACATAATGCTTGTTGTAGAGATTTCCTGGAACTGATTAGTGCCATTCATGATAACAGCAGCCAGCGAGAGTGTGAGGACTGGGTGAAGGCCCAGGCAGCATTCAGGCATTGGATATTTTTCATTCTCTTTTAACGCGATGTCTGGTCTCTCTTGTTTCAGATGCATAATGGAATAACTATGCGGTATTCCCATGCAGCTTTGTCTGGGAACGCTTGGAAGCAGCACACTTACCAGCAATGTGCAGCTACTCCCACGCAAAGAGCCACAGAGAGAGAACTGCAGAGGTGGAAGGACAACAAATACTCTGAGCTCCTCCTTCCTCTGGAATGCCCTCCCCTCCATTCCTCTCTTATTCCCAGAAATATAAGGTGCAGTCAGGTCATCCTCATCAGGATATTGTTTATGCCTAGTCTATACAGACATGCTATGAAGTGCCATCTATATTTAACAGGAGGCCTCTGATCTGTGTGAGTGGGTGGAAACTGATAATGAGTGACATGGATGCTGACAATGGCACACAAACTCCTCGACACTCTTAAAACTTTTAATTGCATTTTAAAGTAATGTAACAAGGCAATGTTTAATGAGTACTTTGTTAAAGAAATTCTGACTTTATAAGCTAATTAAAGAGAAGGGAGGGTTACTGCACTAGGGCAAGAAATCCAGGCTGCTGAATGTCTATACTGTAGCAGCATGTAATTCAGATTCAATTGGCAGCTTTGCAAATTTCCAGCCAGCCAGAATGAATGATTTTGACGGGCAAATAAATTATTATTATTATCATCATGATTATGTTAATAGAAAAAAAGTAAAGGATAGGCAAGTACTTTTTTTGCCAGGGCTGGTAAATTTTCATGACACTTTCTACAAAGCTGTCATATGGCTGGCTTAGATGAAACTGGAAGGCTTTATGTGGGTAACATTTAACTTTAAACATTCTTCATGGAAACTTACATGGCACATAATTTACATATTCAATACCAGTGACAATTTACTTCTCCCATCTGAGCAGGGCTTTCAACTATGCCACTTGAACTAAATTAATAAACAGTAATTAGAGAATGTTGTGCGAGCGAGCTGTTGATGTTGAGAAGATTCTAATCAACACCTTCTTTTAAGGGCCAATTAAAGCTGAATGTATGCAATATAAACATCTTCTTGTATTTAGACATGAACTGGTGAACAAGGTAAAAAATAAAAATCAGAACAATTACAGCAGGTTAGAGATGATCCAATGGAAATATGAAGCTTCGTGAATAGTGAAAACGGCAGTAATTTCTGAAAACCAATGGCCACCTTCCATGGAGAAGACAACTTGTGCAAGTTAATTCTGACCAGGATAAACCTCAATGCTTTCATTGTCAGGCTTTTCTCTGAAAGCAGCTCTGTAGCTGCCTCCAATTTTCACTGCTGTATTCACCTGTCTGTAAGACAGCCCTGCATCTAAAGGGAGTCCAGAGCTGCAGTAGAAAGAAGGCCTCCCTGGGGGGAGGCAGTAAAGGTGAACGTAGCCATCCCATTACTGCTGCCTCGTAGCAGAGAGGCTCCCTGGCAGGTGATCTGGGGAAGAATTTGCACAGCGTAGCCCCCAGCAGCACTGCTGGTGGGAATACAAACACAAGTGTGAGCCCGAGTGAGAGGTGAAGCTGCCCCACATTGTCTCAATTCTATTACTGGGGAACAGGAGCAGTTAGGCCAGAAGAACTAATGCACTTGTACCTGTTACCTGTGGGTAGTCCCTCACCCCACCGCAAAGGTAAGGTGGTTTACTCCTGAAAGGTGAACTTAAGACAACCCTTATTTCCAAAATTCCAGAAGGACAGAGGGAAGGCCATCTTTGACTTAAACAGAGAGGATCCTTAGTGTACCAATGGGAGCCTGCAGTAGCAACCAAGACTTGTGTATCACTCTTATGAACTGCCAGTAAGTTAAAAATAAGCATAACTTCATCCAAACCACAGCTCACTGCTTCCTAAAGCACATCTTTAAAAAAAAAGTCATCTAAGCTGGTGCAATGAAGCACATGCAAAATTTGTCCTCCAAGTTAGAAGACACAACAGGCTAATAAAGGTAAAGGAAACATCTGTTTCAATACTGCACCAGTATCATTTGGAGAAAATGACTGCATCACTTACGGCCGTTTGGTATCCAGAAATACTACCACAGTAATAGGATGTTTTCACCTCAGGCTTTACAGGAATTTTACTTGTTTAAGAATATAGGATTAGGCACATGATCAGTGTTTCTTCCCTTTGAAAATAAACATTTCCACTTACCATTTCTATAGTGGTGTGAGATCATTATCTCGTGACAGTATTTCGTTCCACTGGCATTATCTCCTAATTAGCTATTTAAAAATATATGTAAGGGGGTGGAGGTGGCGAGTGGACTTGTAAACCTGACAGGTCTGATGTGTTCTTACAAGCTCCGCTAATCCCAAACATTGAAAATATATTAGTAAAACCAAATTAGCGCTTTAAAGAACAACACAGCAAAAGCCTCATGTCTTGAACCCTGGAAGTTCAGCATGCATCAGAGGGGCTCTCACACCCAGAGCGAAGCCCTTGGGCAGGGGAGGGAAGCAGGAGCAGGGAGAAATGAGGAGCAGCATGCCAAATGGGAAATCAGCCCTGGGAAGAAAGCACCACTGAAAGGCTGATAACCTATACAGTGTGGTCAGCCCTACATTACAGTAGTATCATTACCTAAAGTGTTTGGTGTAGGACCTGGGGACTTCTGAAAAGCCAAGCACAGAGAAGTTTACCATGGATGAAAAGATACAAGTAATACAAAGAGAAAATACCTAACAAATTGTGTTCAATATCCTCTGCACTGTCTCCATATCCTGAGAGATTATTGCATTTATAGGCACAAAATCATACAAGCTTCCTCCAAGATACTTCATAATATATGAGCAGGTCTGGGGTCTCCGTTGTGGAATGGTAAGAATTAGGAAGATGGGTATTCTGGTATGCTGGACTCATGTCTTCTTTCCAGAAGTAGGCTAAATTCCTAACAAACTCTCTTTGCAACAAAAGAAACCGGGACACATGTATACATGACAGGTCATTTTGGAGGTACTCAGACACATGCAGGAAGCACCCCCTCGGCAACAGTATTCTTCTAGCCAGCAGAGCCAAAAACTATGATCTGTTTCTCTTTCTGAGTTGCTTTTAAAACTGAATTCAGTAGACGTGTTGGTGATTTTCAGGGTGTTCTGAAGGAGCAAAGTAGATGTCTGAAGAATACTGATAGTATGAGACAGGCTCTAAATGGGCATTCACTCCAATATCTGCAGTTCAATTCAACATGCAGCATGCATTACTTTTGTTCTGATCAGATGGAACTTCCAGGCCTGAATCTGCTTGCAATAACCATGGTCCATCTGTAACTTCACAGCAAACAGGGAGGTGCAGAAGGAAAAACTCATGTAAGCAGGAAGGGAATGAGTCTACATCAATGTCCTCCATAGATTTTTGTTTTCCATTGAAAGTTTTCTCTTGCCTAGCATCAATGCTAGAATGCATTCATAGACAGAAAGCACAGAATGGTTTGGGTTGGAAGGGGCCATAAACATCATCTAGTTCCAATCTCTCTGCAAGGGGCAGGGACACCTTCCATGAGAGCAGGTTGCTCAAAGAGCCATCCAACCTGGCCAACTTCAGTCCTTTTTTCACACCTCTTCAAGTCCACTGGGTGAATAAATTAAATTAAATTCCTCACTAGCTCTCAATACTTTTTAAATGCAAGCCAAGCCTCTTGGCTTTTCATACCTGGACATCTACATTTTTAAAACTGCTGTTGGATAATTTCTCTCTCTTTCATAGGCTGGTGCTTTGGCCTATATGCACCCTGTGCACTACCTAAGGCTCATGCATAACTGCAATGGACGATTAGTCCAGCTAAGTCTCCAGCAATTTCAATGGCTTATGCAAGAGTAGATGGGGCACAATATGTAATTTCAGCTTTTTTTGTAAGGGTTTTCAATCGTTCCATGAACTAAATCATTTTATCAGTTTCATTCTCTCTTTCTTTCTTTTTTTTAAAAAAATTTGTCCCATTAAACTACAGAACTGGAACATATTCATGAATAGTTTCTTTCTGCTTTAACTCAAGGAGTTCCTGACATAACAAAAACTGGTAATTAACTGGCTTGAAGACTTTTACAATAGCCTCTTTAAATAAGTCCTAGTATGCGGCACTTGAAGCACTGACTCCACATTGCTGATACCACTGCAATGCACCCTCTGTTAAACAGGGTTTGCTTCTCTACCTCAGCAACAATTCTTGGCTGTTTTCATCACGGCTCTCCTGCTTGGAAATACCAAAGTCATCCCACATTTCTTTGCGTGGAAAAGGCTACCGAGCTCCTCCACGACGAATCCCTGCTCTCAATCCACTTGGCTCTGTGACACTTCCTTAAACACTCCATTATCAGAGGGCCACTTGCCACCAGCACAAGGACCAAGTGGCAGGTCTCCAGAGGCTGAGCACAGCCTGGCCTCCCCTCCTAGCTAGTGTCACAGCTGCTCTGTGCTGTTGGCACAGATGCATTTTGGCACGCTTTGGCAGTCCCCATGACCTGCTCCTGCCTCACACCCTACTTAGAGCAGGAAGGGCTCTTCCCGATAGAAGAATCAGGCTTCGATTTTTCAGGTGTCACTCAGCAGTGTGTGATTTGTAGCTGCTGTTGCATGTTGGCTCTAAGCATAGTCAGTTTTGCCTACTCATGCTCATCTCCCCTGGTTACAGTACATTCTATTTCTGATGAAAATATTACTCTGAGGAGCGTTTGGCTCCACTATACATTTATGCACCCTGCTAACTAGCCCAAGCCTTATTGTTGCAGTTCCTAATATTTTGCATCATTTGTAGAGCCAGCAATATAGTCTGTAAATAGCATGAAAGAAAACTTTAATATATATTTTCCCCCAGTGCTCCAGACAGATTGGTTCACGGTGGAACAATTACATACATATGTGTTAACCTATATTTCTTGTAAAATCAAATCACGTAAGGACACCTCAGCCAGAACAAGCCATAAAGCTAGATGAGGAAAGGAAAAAAACATCTCCAAATACGTACGGTTTCAGTTACAAAACTATAAGAAAATAAAGCAAAATTGAAAAGGGCAAAGGAGACGAAATGTAAACACAAATTTTTATACACTCTGTGGAATATAGGGTGAACGTCATTTTGACATTCTAGTATCATGGGCTGCCAATATAGTTCAGGAAAGAAAGAGATATCTCCAGAATTATGGCAATGCTGCTCTCTCACATCAAAGCCGGTTACAAGATCTATGTTTGTGGTTGCGCAGTCTAACTGCCTGCTTGGAAACTAAGCAAGGAAAAATAATACCCTGAATAATTGTATTTAAAGTGTCCAGAAAGATCATGAATCTTCAGAACCACCTTTGGAAATGCAGCCCTTTTAGTGAGAGCCCACAACCACACCCCTCGGTGCAATGAGTGCCTCGTGGCAGCTTAAAGTCCCCCAAAACTGGTGCACTCAGGCCTTCTGTAGGACATCAAGGAAGCAATTGTAACACATCACTAAGTTGACTTTATGCCTTTGAAAAATCTCCTCCTTAACCCAAATACTCTGTCACTGTCAGCTGAACACGTTTAACTTTTGAATTAATATTATTTTTCAGAGGTCAGACATGTGACAGTAACAAAAGTCTTTTGCCAAGCCGTGTATTTCAGGACTGCATCTGAATTTCCCCAGAGCCCAGTACTGTTTAAATACGAGTTACTGCCTCTGGCTCATGGCTAATGCAAAACTTCTGTTCTCTGGACTCCTTCAAGGCGTGGGGAGATACATCCACTCAGTGCCCTCTCACATGGTACGCACTGCTCAGCAGGTCAGGCAGACCTAACAGCCGGAATGTAGGAACGACGGCAGTCATTTTCCCTCCCATTTTGTCCCCATCCCAAAGACTGCCAGGTGTTTTCAGTGGAGCTTTAGATGGTAGCCACGTGGTTTGTGAGGAGTCATGCCTCCACCAAGGGCCACAGCTGCCAGGCTGCCCTGGCACCACCAGTGTGGCTGCTGGTCTGCGTAGCACTCATGGGATGGTGGAGTGGAGCAAAAGCCTCTGGGAAGAGGGATAGTGGCTGCCCACTCACACAGGTGGACTCTTACAGAGGAAGACAAAGATGGTCTCCACTCTAGGGATGGTGTATTTTATATTACATTGCAATTGTATGAAGTACCAAACCAGCACTCTGTACGGTGACTTTTGCTGGCTATACAGGTCCAGGATGCTCAGAAGTATTTCAGGGAGCACAGTTTCTGGAGGCACATGCAGCTAAAGATGCCTGGGCTCTGCTTTTTGGTAGAAACAAGTAACTTGTCTGCCCCACCACCCCAATCCCTGAGACTCCAGCAGCCATTGGTTAGTTTCAGTGAGCTTCGGGAGAGGTCTGGTCTGTGAGTGGTCCCACAGCCCAGTTCCCATGATAAGGGAAGTCACCGAGTTCTGCAGTACGGTTTCACAGCAAGCCTGCTGTCACCAAATTAACTGTTAACAATACCAACTAATATTGGATAAACATTGACATTATCTTTCCCCAAGCAATAATGCTATAAATCCTGCTCCTCTGCTGTGTACTGCTGAGAGGATTTGAGGGACACAGTCCCCCTCTCTAGACCTACCTCCGACTGTACATGGCAGTTCCTGCGACTCTTTTTCTCTCTGTCTCTCAGCACAGGTGGGGTCCAGATCTTCTGTCAGTTAAATTTTATTTTCCAGTCTGCTTATTAATTCAGATAGTGTTTTGGTTCACTTGGCTGGCACAGAGTATTTTCACCACACCCTTGTCTCTTCAGACAAACAACCTCTTTTCTAACCTCTGGCAGAGCTAAACCTAGTGAGTAAGAAGGAACAGTAGTTAAGGCATAATAAATAAAGCCACCCTGAAGAAATACCTACACAAAGCAAGATGAATGGGCATCAACTACCTGGACAGTGTTGCTGCTAAACAAGGGAGGAATAAATCACACATGACATGTCAGGAGCACTAGGATGCCTCACAAACAGGGAACGACATTTCTTGAAACTGTAGTTTTATCTCTGCTTATTTGGATCAAACACTTGTAATAGTTGTGGATTAATTTCCTTCCCATAGTCAAAACAATAAAAGCCAGGCACGATTTTATTAATTTCCAAACCAGTGTCAGATAAGCAGAATTGCATTTAAAAAAGTAAACACCCTGCCATAGAATTGGAGGATATGTAAGCGTTTGGGTTTTTTTTCCTGTGTCTATAAAAGGGGGAGGGTTTTAGCATTATGAATAGATTTCATTTTGTAAGTTGTGCTACAAAGCATTGATAAGGCCACGGGAAAGCAGCAGAGATTGAGGCAGAGCAGGAAGAAATACCACCCATATTAGGAGACAGCCACTTACTTAGTGGCTCCCATTTGAATAAAGATGCCATTGTTCAGCCAGAAGAATGCACATATTCACAGGCCTCGAACAGAATAGCTCAGTGTATCTAGAACTCCAGAAGTGTCCAAATTACAGCCGCAGGGCCAAAACTGCCCTTGAGTCTTTCTGAAGAATGACCCTCTGCTTAATTAATCAGTGCTTTAACTGTGAGTGATCCCAGGACACACTTTTCTCAGGCCTTTTTCTTAGCCCTGCTTGTTCAGAACAAACCTTTAAATGTTCTCTGAGTGATTTTTGACCATTTTTTCCCCTTTCAAGATTATTATTTCCTGTTTTACTGTGAAAGCTCATTAGAAACGAAGACCAGAATCTAGATGATCTCAGTTCAGTTTACTTGGATAGGAAATGACTGACTCGGGATGGAGAGACATTGGCTCCCCTTCAAGGCCTCCCAAAAAAGATTAAGTCCACAGACTCCCAGAATATTGCAACTGCAATTTTCTGTCCATATATTAAGTCCACAGACTCCCGGAATATTGCTACTGCAATTTTCTTTCCATATAATACATAAGAATTATAGCAGGGCTGATGAGTTTGTACGTGCCATTCTGTTAGTCATATTTGATCCCATTGCCATAACTCCAGCTGTTGTGCATGGGATCTCTTTCCCATTTACTCCACACATGACAAGTTTGAATTTTCAGCCCTGAGAACTCCTTTTTGCTGTCACAGGCTAGGTTGTCTGGATTCTCATAAAGCTTTGTTTTTTTTCTATCTGGAACAGAACTGGAATTTGATAGCAACGAGAAATGCATGAAGGTAATGAAAAACATTGTGCAAAATTTCTCTCCAAATGGGACTACACCTTGTCTACCCAGCTTTTCTGATAAAATTCCTCCTATTCTAACTGAAGTTAAACAAGAAAAGTCAAGGGTTTTGCTTAAAATGAAAACAGCAGCATCTCTTTTTTTTAACAGTGATCTTTACCATGAAAACCAAATTAATTTTGACCGTATTTATAAACTCGTAACAAAATATACAAACTAAAGAATGTCAAAGCTTTAAAAAAGTTAGCATGAATGTTTTGAAAAGCTATAGTGATAATATAATCTGCAGCTGGGGAAGCTGGAGCCATACTGTTTGATAGGCCCTATCTTACGATATCCAATATTAAGCTAAGTAAAATGATATGACCGGATGGCCTAACTAAATTTAGTAGTCTGGTGAATTGCCACTCTACTAAATTTAGTCAGCCCATAATGGGCATTAGATATCTACAGCCCAAATGATAAAATCTGTCTTGCTTTTTTAGGCTCCCAGCAAATGCACAATATGCAATGTTGCACTACTAAGAAATAAGGAAATCTGCAAGGGAAAGCATGAGAAGGGGGAACCAGGACCTTAAGGAACACAGAAAGAAGCAGGGTGTGTCAATCCACATCCCCGTGCTCAACATTACCCAGCAGCAGACGAAGGGCCATGGGTGCTCCCCAGATATATGACCTGAAGGAGAGGAGGACGAGGAGGACGTGAAAGAGGAGGAGGAGGAGGAGGAAGGGGAGGGGTCTCTCGGCACCCTAATCCTCCCCGCTATAAAATTGCCACTCCAAATGTAACTTTGTCTTGGAGCCATGGGAAGAAGACTGGTTACAAGTGGGAATTGGGCTCTCTGAGCCTTGCTGCTCTTACAGAACATCTGCTGGCTCTGGTTTCATACCATTCCTTTTACATTTTCCATTTTGGGCTTTGGAATCCTGATGGTAGACAGGGAAGTATATTTCTACACAGATTTCCATGCATCTGTGAGCCAGCTTTACAGCTATGAAAACTGCTAAGTCACTTTTCTCAAAACCATATTTGAGGTGTTACTTACACAGCTTCTGCTGTTGAAGGGGATTTCTTCTCAGTCCACGTGTGCTGTGACCTCTCTACTGGTGTGAAACCACGTAGGACACATTTTCTTATTAAATGTGAAATCTAATAAGGCTAGAAGCTTTTAAAACTTCTGCTATTAACAAGTAGAAAATAGTAATTGGACATGAAAAGGAATCACCATAACATTATTCTTAAAAAGAGTTGCACCCTTCTGTCCTCATATAAAAAGCTATTGGATGCCCCATGGAACTCGGTGATACTTTTTAATTACAGACAAGAAATAGTTCCCTTGTCCTCACTTCATTTCCCAGAGCAACAACAGAGACAGAGACATGATATTCAGGAGGTTCTGCAGATCTAGCTTTATACTGAAGGTTGAATATCATAAACTGTACGTGAGCTTTGATCCCCTCCCTAGAACAGGCAAATTTAACCTGTCTGAAGTTCTGTATGCATCATTCTCTGCAAGAAGCAATTTTATTGATCATAGCTGGGTGTACATGTTCAACAGTCAGAGACTGGCTTTAAAGAATAATATATCTCAAAATAATCAGTATAGAAACTCCTTATGTCCTTAACCATTTACACTAAAAGGGAACAAATAGCTCCTTGGAAGAATGCGTTGTCCTTTTGGCAGGGGAGGATGGGAAGCTTCTAAAATAATAGCTGAGAAAGTGGGTGTGAAAATAAGATCATTACAGCTATTGTCTCTATGTTCCACATCCATGTAGGCACAGTGTTTTGGAAACAAGAGAAAGGAGAGGGGCAGGGTCTCAAAATTCAGAGCATTTTGTTCATTTGCAACATTCCAATTTTCAGTCAGAATCTGCCCTCTTTCAAGATTTTAAAATCTGAGTTCCCAATAAATGGTTGTGGCAAATGAGATCACTGAGTTCCCTGCTCAGAACTTTTGGAAAGGTTGGCCATTTGACCCCAGTTGCGTTTGGAGGTTGTGTAGGGCTCAAACACACAGGACTATCACAGATATCATGAAGTGCACCCCTACCAATGCCCCCATTGAGGTGCCAGCCCACCCCGCCTCAAAGGGGCCGTCACAGAGGGAGCCTATCAGCCACCGGAGAATCCAGCCACAGTATCTAAATACATCCGGAACCAGGGTGTCCTAGTTCTGCTGCTCACACAGTAACTTGTTTTTCTTTTTATAATTATGTCTTAATCATTCTTTATGCTGAAATAATCATAACATATTTACAACCAGACTCTATTTTAATTTTTGTCTTCAGATCACTTTCTGTGTGGCCTCATACTGCCATTCTCAGCCCAAATGACACCCTTCCTATCAAAGCCAATTTGGATTTATTTTCTCAAACACAAGTTTGCAAGGTATTTCTGTCAAATGATTTACTCAAGTTCAGATGTTGCAAATAGATCTGCCGGTGTAAAGAGGCAGAGGAGCAATTCTGGATCTGACCCAGCAGGTATTGGGTTTCTCATTGGAGTATTTTGAAACTCTATAACGAAACCTCATTTGTGTAGCATGGCTTCATAACCCAAAAAATGTGATGCTTGGCTTCATAACCCAACAGACATGTTGCTTGCCTGCTCCCTCCAGTTGTGCTTCTTGCTTTTGGTACAGATGAGTACTTATTGGCAGGTAATCACTGGCATCTTTTTTCCAAACATCACTAGCTTTTTTGGTGGCTGTTGTTGCTTTTTTTTTCCTGATATAACTTTTTCCTCATCTGCCATGGGTAAGTATTTGGAAAAATCCATTAGCTTCTCATTGTTCTTTAGATGAGTTTCATCTAGACTTGCTCATTTACACATACTCGTGTTTTGAAAGTTCTTTCCCCCTCACTTTTTAATCAAACCCCTGTTTTCACAAGGCCTCCACTTCTTCCTAATTGTCAGTCCTTATTATTTTTGTTCAGGTCTGATTTTTTTCTTTAAAAAAAAGCAGCTCTGACGCTCATCCATTTTAAAATCATAATTAACTTCATCTCCTTCCTCATTTGCTAATGGGTCTATTTTCTCTCCAGTATTTCCTTTTCCCCTGGTACACTCATAAAGTCTCTCTTGTTTCTCTTTTCCCCTTTGGCTAACTTTAACTCATTCTGCCTTAAGCTGGGGAAAGGGAGACCTTCACAACACAATGCTCAGAACTTCCACACCATTTTACACTTTGAAAGTCTTTTGCAGACGTCAACTTATTAACTTTCATAACATGCCAGTGAGGTAGAGAAGTATTTGTAGCTTTATTTTGATGAGGAAAGGGAAGGGGAGGTCCTGCATAATCGATGATGACTGCAGAGGGGCTGCTCCAAGGGCCAAAACCCCTGTCCACGTGTCCAGGCAAGTAGACAATTAAGCCTGGTGGTGGGCACAGCACCATCAACAGCAAAGCTGGAAAGCTGAGCTCAGGGAGGGGAGTGGAAACCTCACTTTCGGCTGCCTTTATTTCAGTTTATTTTTTAGGTGAAGCTTCCACAGAGGTTACCCACCTAACTTTCTGTGCAGTTCTGCTGGTCAGATGTTCCTTCACAATAGTAGTACATCTGACCAAAAAACACCTCGGGTGAAAGCAGTGCAAGTGTACGCCTAGAGGGTATTTTTTAAAAAGTTGTCACTTTATACAAGCGCCCGACAAACATCTTTACTCTTTGATAGCCATTACTCTTAGAAAAACAATTTCAAAACCATATGCTCAAGGTGCTTGAATTAAGATTTAACTAGCCCATTTCACACAGGGGCATATCATGGGTTAGGCTTATTTTTGCATGCAAATATGCCAGCCTGGGTTTCCTGTAATTTCCTTTAGTTTTGATATACCCGCACAGCAATGTACAGGATTCTCACAGTGTTTCTTAGCATGTGGTCCACGGATCACTGGTGGGCTATAAGAAATCAGGTATATGAAACAACTGCACAATTGCCAAGGAAGATCAAAAGCCTAAGCCATGCAAGCACGTTCCGCAGTGAGCAAACAAAGTGAAGGGGGTGGAATCAAATTAACAAATGAACAATCAAACCTATCTGAATTTTTTGTTGGTTTCTAAATGAAAAGCATTGTGGTTAGGCACACAAGACAGCCTGGGGATATTTTTGTCATGATCTTAAACAGTGGTTAGACACTGCTTTGTGTGTCTGAAAATCTAAAAAGTTAAATTATTTTCATTAGACTCTTCTTCCAAGCCGATGTCAGCAACATCTTCATCACCCTTGCTTGAACTGTGGTGCATCACAACACTGCTCCCTAGAGCTTATTGCAATCCTGCCCGGTACAATAGCTGACCATGGGGATCCTTATGAGCTCTCGGAGGAGTCCTCTTCCTTCCCATTCTGTCCACACTGCCCTCCGTGCCCACCATGCCTCTCTTTCACAGGCACAGCCCCCTCCCAGGGGCTTCCGGAGGGCAAAGCTGGGGCCGTGCTGCAATTTATGGGGCTGTCAACCAGATGAGGTACAAAGCTGTGATGTTCCTCTCTCCTGGGGGACTTCCCAGGGTGGGAAGTGAGATGCGATGGCCTCGTTCCTTCACCTCCAGTGCCTTTTTGAGAAAATGGTCCACTTAAGGTCCTGGATCTCCATTTGTATGCAGGCGTGTGTATGTAGGGGAAAGCACGGGAAGCATCCAACCCCTAAAAGTGACTTGCAGGAGAGGCTCAGCACATAGCCTGCTTAGCACTCCCAAATTGTGCTGGCTAACTACCCAGTTCAGATGTTTATGGAGATTTCTTTCTGAGGGCTGAAAGTTTGCATCTGTGCTTCTAGTTAAGTCCTCTCACAAATTTGAACAAAAAGCTTGTAAAGTTCAGCATCTTCCAAATTGCCCCACATAAGTCACTACCGAAACCACATCCAAATGGCCCCCCCCCCCCCCCCCGCCATACCTTCCACAGAAATGACCTAAACTTTGTCAGGTTCACATGTCCCTAGAGATGATCTCATTTCACTGCTTCAAAAGAGCTTTGGTCTGCACAGCCTGTAGCAGCAAATTTACACTTCAAAAAGCAGACAGCTTTTTCCACATCTTATTCACTTAATGGGTGAGAATGTAAAATTAGTTCCGTTGCTGATGAGGACCTTGAGCCAAATGAAAAGTGTTCATTTGTCAGCACAGACTTACAGCCTAAAACATGATTATATAGCTAATCCAATAATGGATTTTGATGCTGAGCATTTATTTATATACAGACTGTCTTGTTATCTGTTGATAATCAGGCTCTACAATTTACTCTCTTTTGTGTCATTAGCCATAGCAACATCTTCCAGACATATTACATTTGTGTGTCAACATACAAACACACATACAACCTTCCTGACCAAAATGCTCTCTTTGCCCATTTTCCTTGAAACAGCACTGGAATTTGAGCTTTTTGTAGTTTAAAATATTAGTAGGAAATTAATCATTTTGGACTGAGAACCTCTCTGCATCTTAGAAGTCTTAATAGATTAAAATTTGAAACATAAATTTTGTTTCCTTATCTATAACGTCATATGAACTGATTTATTCTTTTTTTGCCTGATGTGAGTACCAGTACCTAATTATCTCAGATATAAATTTGTATACCTCAAATGATCCCTGTCCTGAAGTATTCCATGTCCTGACATCAGATGCTATATTAGACTTTGCTACCTCTACGAACACCATTATTTGATGGCCGAACAGATCCACCTTTTACAGAAAAGTAAGTAAAACATGTTAAGGTCAATATCAGGCATCGATCCTACATCAGGTACCTTAAAATCAATCAGAAAACCAAAAAGCTGTTTGCATATCCTTTTTCAACTTTCTGACTAATTGCTGTTGCTACCTGATGCTCCTGTAGTTGTGTGTATAACTGTGACTATCTAACATTGAAGTACTGGGACAGTTTACTACTCATTTAAATACAGATACATAAAATTCAAATATTTTAAATGGGGAGACATTTTAATAGCTATGCTACAGTAACATTCACCAGATATTAAGAAAAAAAAAAGTCTGTGGGAAAGTAAAATCACTCCAGTATTAAACTGGGAGTTAATTGCAAATGTGGGGCACACCTGCAAAATCTGTGAACAATCCTGCAACACCACACAAGGCAATTTCTGTGCTAAAGGATAGCTCTGCCTGCGGAAACACCCAGGAACACCTCTGGAGGTTGGATGAAGTCTTTTTCTAAATTTGGCAGTCGAGAACAGTTTAAAAGTAAAGTCATTAAGTAAAATTTACCCCAAAGGATACTGCAAATCAAGGGTGCAGGTGAGATGATGTACGAGCCAAACTCGAGCTGTACCACTGCCTCTCCTACAAGCAGGATCAGGCCTCCCTGTGTGTTTTTGTTTAGCTGAAATTTAGTCTACAATAAATACTTATATATTGCTGCAACATGATGTTTTATTGGGCTGCACTAGTTTACTAAAAACAGCAGGCTGGTAATGGCAGTGCTTGTGGTTCTGCCTGTAATTCATTTGTGGATGGTAATGCACAGGGAGAGATATGATACAAGATAATAAGGCAAATTAAAAAAACTACTAAACTCAGTACTGGCAATATACAGTATATTAGGACCATGTTCAGACAGGCTGATTCTTTGGATATTTTTATTTTTTGTTTTACCTCGGCAAGGTAATTCATTAGATATTCGCTTGGGTAAAGAATAAATGAATATAGCATACATTATATCCTCACTTTAGTTGCAGAAACAAATCTTTCCTGTACCTGCCAATGTAATCTTCAGAGTTTTCGTTATATAAAACACCTCAAGAAAAATGCACCTCGGTAAGATTTACACTTTATTACTCTAATGATTCTACAAACACTGCCACAATGTGATGAAAGGCAAAGCAGTCCTGATCTGATTGAGAGCTAATAAAAATCAGTACTGAAAACTGAAAATAGCACCCTTATCATCTTTCTTTCATTTAGACCTGATTACTAGGGGATTATAATGCAATCACAGCTATGTGTGAGAGGTAGCTATGGGAACCAGTTTTAACTGTTTATCTAGCCAAAGATCTTAATTTAAGTTTGAACACTCTGATTCATTTATATGTAAGACACCAAGGAGACAAAATGGAGAAGAAACAGATGCTCACTTGTTCTTTCCATTTAACTTCATAAGCTACCAGCCAATTTGTCTTTCAGGGACAAAATTAATTTCTGATGACAATGTGAGCAAGTAATAAACTAGGAGTTCCTGTCCTGGGAAACTTGTTAAGGCCATGTAATGTTCTGGAGTTATTTAGAAAAAAACAATTTGCTCATAGACTTGCAGGGACATCTGTAACAGAGTTTTCTTTGTCCCTGCGCTGTTACTCATTTCTGGGGGCTTTATGACACCTTTTCCAGAGGCTGATTTGAAAAAGTTCAAAAGGAAATATATTGCCCATTATTTCTTTCCTGTGGGGTATTTTCTTTTTCTTAGTCTGTTCCGTTTTTTTCCCCTTCATATTCACAAATCATGCAAACCTCAGCCCACTTGCTTTGCTACTTTCACACAGCCAGAGAAACCAACCACCAGCCAGGAGACCTACAAAATTAATCAAAAATTATCTGAGGGAAAGAGTTTGTTGGAAATTTTGAGGTAAGTACACACCTGAAAACATCTGACAGAGCACTATGAAAAAGTCTGTGGCACATTTAGGTGGAAGGAGCTTTGCCCATTAATGCTGTAAACTCTGTTACGTTACCGTCATGAGCCGGGGAAAAAATGTCAAAATGAGGCAGGGAGAGAGCAAAAGAGAGAGAGATAGCACTCCCTAAGAGCTTGCATTTTCAATGTGGGCTGTGTGTACATGCCCCTGCATCACTTAACCAAAATGTTCTCTATCTTTCAGTGTCTTTGCTGGCGCTATTTCCCCATTTCAGTATTTATTTCGCATGTACAAGTCTTTACTCAGGTAATACTTTTCTATCATTTGGCTCATTTATTGGGGTTTTATCCTCACCTGGCAGCCCCTCCACATCTCAGGTTTTTCTTAGGTAAAGTCCTACAGTCTAATGTCTGTCCATTAGCACATTTAAAATCACTTCTTCTGCTGTGCTTAACACTCATTTATAGCTTATGTGCTTCGCATGAAATGTTCCTTTTCCAGCAGTTCTTTTGAAGAAAGTTTAAAGTAAGTTGCAAAATGTTTCTTTTTCATCTAAACAGGGAAATGAATTTAAGAAAGGAAGAGAAGAGCCTGAAGGTTTAGCTCTTTCAAAATTTAAACAGAATTCAAAACACTGTTGGAACACATCTGTCAGAGAAAGCATGAGAGCACCTGCATTTTAAGAATGAATCTCATCCCTAACTCCCTCTTTGATAATAGCTTGCACGAACAGCACCTTTAAACCACATCAATCCCAGATGCTTTCCATCCATCCAATTATTATTTCCCTTGGCACTGAAGTGCAGCTACCTCTAGACTGAAGTTTCTCAGCGATGTGCAGCCTACTGTACAGCACCATGGCTCACAACAAGAAGTGATTAAAACTATTCAGCTGAAATCATAAAACAAGGGGAATTTTAAACAAGAACTTCAAACCCCAGCTTGGCCTGGATAATGCATAGAGCAGTATTAACTCTTGATTTAAAGACCAGATGGTTCCAAACACAAATAATAAGAATGAACTTTGGATAGGAAAAAAACTAAGAATTCAAGGAAAATTATAAACTACCACGGTTCTGTTTGTATTTACATAGCAGGATCTCACCAGCCCCCTGCTTGAGCACACAGGTCATGGCCTGGCTCTGTACCTGGAGTGAACAGTGCACCACAGCTCAGCTGTTTCCCACTGCCCTGCTTTACCTTCAGTTAGTTTTCAGTGATCAAGACAGATTCTACACACAGCCACCCGAGTGTGGTGGCTTGGCCATTAGCACCAATAAGGGTGTCACTGGTAAGGACCACTGCAAACTTCTGATCAGTGAGACCCAGAGAAAATTTAATTTCATTGCTTGAACAGCTATTTCTTTTCATACCATCTTTGCCACACAGCTTTGAAGGCTTTTATGCAAAGGCAGGATACATACTGAGGCCACACAGATGAAAACAGAGCATTGACTCATGTTTCAAGAACACAGAGTAAGGAAAGTTCACACACTTTAGAAAAAAAAAACCACAACACTTTGCAAATTAAATTAGTGCTTGGGAGAGATGAGATCAGTCAGTGCTCTGGCATCCTCTTTCACGGGGATCTGCAGCAGGGATGTAAGAACAGAGCAGTGTTCCTTTAGGGGGATGCTGATGAAGTTTCCCACCAAGACACTCCACAGGTTTGGGACATACTGATTACCAAGACAAATTTAATAAAAAAGAATGTAAGGATATAAAACAAAGACACTGTTGGGAAGGTTTGGGTGGGGGAAGTTTGACTGGTTATTTGTGGAGCTCTGTGACAATTCTGAAAATTCATGTTGGCCTGCTGGGAAGCACAAGAGTCACATTTGGGAAAAAAACCAAATGGTTTTCTGGGCTTCAGGTACAGGAGAGAGATGGCTGAGGTAGGCCTACAGTTTACATAATATTAATCCTCCAAAAACCAAAATGTTAGTTAGCATACAATTAAGTTAGAAAGTATCCTTAGATTGAAAAAATCCTAAGCCAATAATGTAGATTCATCATAAAGTACAAATACTGGAAAATTTCAATCCACTTCACCAGTGACACAGAGTCCCTGGCAAACTGACTCAGTAAGAGCAGTTTAAGGTGGGGAAGTGCATAAAGGAGAGGGGTGAAGAGTTGGGCTGGGGCAATTTTGGGAAACCTGTTCTACAGAATCACATTTGCCACTTTATTTCCTGTGAAAGTCTGAGACCTGACAACACCACCGTGCAAAATTTCTTAGGTATATCTTTTAAAACCTTGCAGACCCTGAAGACATTAGTAGAACAATGAAAATCTTGGCGTCTAAATAACTCTATAAAATATTTCCAAAACCAAACAGATATTTTCCACTCTTCCACAAAACTCAATATAATGTAACTTATTACACGTTTTAATGCAGAAAGCCTTACATAACCTGTCTCCATTTCAATGAAGCTGTAAATTTGGGGGCTGTATATATGACATGCAATTTTGATTAAGTAAAGAAGTGGGAATAGCACAGCTGGGCTGGATCTAACATGAGTTAGAGAAAAGAGATTCCATAGGCCTCTCTAAAAAGCTCTCATCACAAAGTGAACCTATAACATTGCCTTTATGGTACTGAGCCCACAAGCCCAGAAGAGGACGAGCTTGTTTAGGGTGGGAGATGTTGAAGCAGGATGCCCGTGCCTTGGCCTAGTTTAGTTTTTTACAGATCGTAACCACCATATTCCTGCAAAAATAGAAGCAACATGAGCTCCCTCAGCAGTACACTAGTGTCTAAATTGACAACAGAAAAAGGAAATGTTTCTTTTAGCTCTAACAATTAGTGCAAAAAGCACATGTGAGCTACATGCAAGCTGTGTCACTAATACCTCAGTCTTCAGTGAAATGATCCCAGACTGGCTCACCTCTGATCTTGGAGGGTGCCCGTTTTCAGAAGACCAACAAGTCAGCAGATGCTCATCCCTTCTGAAATGCCTCAGTAGAAACCAGGTCTTTGTTTCACGGTGCACAAAAGCTGTGAAATCCATGAAGCTCAGAAATCTCAAGGACTACAAAATAAACCCCGCTCCTGTGCAGTGCTAATACAGGAAATTCCAGTGTGAGGGAATGCAGCCTCTGTCCAAAATACCACAACCAGCAGAAGAATGTGGCTTCCCAGGAACAAAACTTTTAACTGGTTCCTAGTGGGCTTATGCATAAGTTGACTTTGTGGTACAAGTCCATTGGCCCATTCAGCCATGGATGTATTCCAGCTGGCCTTGCTGAGAGAGCAGCAGAGCCATGGTGGACAGCCTGCTACATGTCCCACGTGGGCCTGCGAGACCAGGCACATGGGATACATGGAAAGGGTGATATGCTTTTTCTGATGAGCCCATGGGAGGCAGGCAGTACTGTGAAAGTCTCTCCCTTTGTGTGAAGTTAGAACTACCCTGAGGCTGCCAACATCTCTCCCTCCTTGTGAAGTCAGTAAAAACCATCCACACCAAACATATTAATTTAACTAAGTAGAAAATATAAATTGAAACATATCCTGTATCATGAGAAATGGTCTTCAGTGTCTCCTGCATCTGGCAAGACTGGCAGTTAGCACATGATATTGTCTGTACTTGTGGAATAGTAACCTGACTACTGAGACCTATGACCCAAACCATGGAGACCATACACGGCCTTCAGAGATAACTATTCTAGAAATGTTGGGGAAAAAAAGAGAAAATATGAGAATTGGACTCTGCACCTGGCATAGTTCCAATAATGACAGCTTAGAGCCTGCCACTCTCATCTTTCCTCTGATAAACAGGTGGCAAGAGAATGCAAAAGATGCAAACTTGCGTCTGAGAGTCCCTCTGAAGTGGTCTGAGCACGGTGGCATCATGCCAGGGGCACTGCAGGTTTGGGGGCAGAGCATGCACTGGGGTGCAGGTCACAGCGTCTGCCTTTTCCTTCCCTTCCAGTTCTACCGGCCTCTGTTTCACAGGGCAGGGACAGCATGGATGCACCTGGTGCTTTGAATATGTTACTTACAACAGTTCCTGACAGTGATGTGCCAACTCAGCTGTAGTAAATCTAGTCTTTTAGGTTTAATCATATTATAAATGTTAGCCAGCTATCACAAAAGCAAAATCCCCTCCTTTTTTACACAAGGGCTCTCTCCATCACCCAAGTGAAAGCTAACAACCTGAGAGCAACTGTTACCAACACATGAAAGCTTAGTTGTTCCAGCTAGATGAAAGGCACCAAACCTGAGACAAATATTTTGTCAACTCTCCCGGGGAATCTTGTAAAGCCATCTCCCATCCTGTAACCGCTCTGTGGTTAAATAGCAGCTTCAGTTCTCTGATGTTGCAATCCAGCACCTTTCACAGGCATTAAATTCCCTCTAAATTAATTCTAAGGAAAAAAAAAATGCTTTCTGCTCAGAGTTATTTCTATTGCCCAGTTATTTTATATGAATCTGATAACTAGTTTCCTGCTACAGAGATTACATCTTGAATACTTAATGCCAATTTGGAAATTTTTTAGACAAAACAAAAATACATCTAAAACATAACACACACAGTTTATCTAAGTGTAGAACATTAATGCAAGGCATGATTGGAAAAACAGCAAATAAATTGGAGGAGGGGAGCAGATTCAGTGCATATCTCTCAGGGTTAGTACATGCTGTAACTGGTCATTCAGACATTTCTGGTTCTGAAAGTACATTTTTTTTAGCATAACAATCTCAGAGTTCAACAATTTAAAAAAAAAGTTAGAAAGAAGGATAGAGTGCAGCCAAAGGATAGTCTTTAACAACCATTTCAAAATTAAATCTAAATATGCTTACATAATAGATTAATGTTGGCTTCCAGGGAAGCTTTACAACACTTTAATTCCATCCTGGACTGGGATATATGGAATTGTTTTGAATTTCCGTAAGTGTCCAGAGCTCTCTGCTAAGCACACAAGCTGATATTTTGATTCATATAATAGAAGCTATTTTTTCCCCTGAAGTAACTCACTGGGCTCTCTTTGGCAACTTTCTGTTTTACCTTTTGAGCCGTCAATAAAATTGAGTACCATTTTATTAACAGGACTGTACAATAATTACTCTTCACATATTGTCATCAGCTACTGATAACTCAACTGCCCTATTTTTTGCTCCATGGATTCCAGGATCTGCATTTAAAAAAAAAAAAAAAATCAGAAGTTTCTTCCCCGCATTACTTAAAACTCAGCAAACATAGGGGTTTGCATGTAGGTCACGAGGTTCACTTTCATGCCCCTCCTCTGCAGTAAGTTCTTCGGAAGTTTTTCTTATCCTTCACAGCCAAACCAGCAGTGGCCAGTCCATGGTCTATGCAGGCACACATGCAGAATACCTGTATACAATAAACAAATTAAGGCTCAACTATCCCTAACCTAAAATGAGACCTGGTGAGTTGTCTGAATGGTGCAATGACCTAAGGAAAGACTGGTGGGCAACTATATTGCCAGGAACAGATGAGGAAAATGCAACCCTGAATTTGAAATTATCAGACCTAGCTGAGTTTTGCAGACTCCTGAGAAGAGTAGGCAGGTACCTGATTCCGAGGCACACTAGGCATCCCTCCATCTATATCTTGTCCTTGTTCATATACAAGTAAAATGAGTAAAAGAATCCTGTAAATGGCTAAATCAATTAATGGTTGTTAACAAGAAATAATGTATCAAGAAATGCCTCTTGACACTGTACCTTCAGTCTGGTACAGGCAGCCCGTTTCTCATTGCTGGCCCCACTGATGGCTCCAGCCCTCATGCAGCAGCTGGCAGTGCCCTGTCCTCCAGTGCTGTCCCTGGAGACCTGGAAACCAAGTGGCACCAGTTCTTCTTCAGGCAGGCTCGCTCAGCCACTGCTTCCATGGGCAGCACCAGCAGCTTAACACACAAATACCTCTTGAGGGAAGCACAGACGCAGAGTCCTCAGGCTGGTGGGTGCAGCCTGCAGTGACCATGGGCACTGGTGATGACAACCTTTTTATGCACACAGACTTACAGTATTAATTTGCAAGCAACAGACAGAAGCAGGGCTGTCGGCCAACAAGTAATATTTTGTAGAGCTGATGCCATATGTCATACATTAAAAGTCTTACAACAGCAAAACACATGGTTTAATGCTAAGTTCAAGGGTGTCCCAATGAAGCCAGTTGCACCTCTCATGGTCTTGAAGAGAGCTATCCAAAGAGTTGCACACATGGGGGTTTAATTATTTTACTATAACTTTTCCTTTAGTTGCCTGTACCTATAACTTCCTATAGTTTTACTATAACTTTTCCTTAGCCTTCTTTTTCAGGCTGTGTGTTTAAAGTTGAAGGAAATTATATGAAAAAGCAAAAGAAAGTTAAAGTAGGATTCATAGCAAAGAAAGTAGGTACTTTGATTTTGAAGGCACTTAAAATGAGGGAGGAACTTGAAGGCCACAGAAAATGTCCCATGGTCCTAAACAATTTTTATACCTTGTCATTGAGTATGATGCTTTTAAGCAAGTCCATCACTGAAGGCTGTCCTCTGTCACTGAACCCAAAACCCTGTACGATGTTTTTATCTAGTCTAGCTTTCCATGGCTAGTGTATTTCAAGACAGGAGGGAGATCTTATCAAACCGGGAGAGATTAGAAACAGCAAGCAAACATGCTCAGCAAACAGATATGAATCTGGAGAGACATCCTCTCCTGACAAAAGCACATCCTACAGATATGGGTTAAAATGGGTTAAAATGGCTGTTTTAAAAAGTTGAAAAACCATTTGGCTTCTGCAGACTGAAAGGTGATTCCACACTCTAACTGCTCGTTGGGCAGAGGCATATGCAAACCCTTTAGTATGGCTGCCCAAGCAGTAGCCCAGGAAGAATAGCTTTCACAACTTGGCAGCTTGATGTGGAGATAATCATGTGGATATGGGCCCTGACCTCTGCTAGAACAGATAATAGAACAAAAAAAAAGAGGAAGATGGCAAGGAGATACTTAATTTCTTTGGGTAATTGTGACTTGCAGTTTGTTATCACACTTAAGTTGAACTTCAACGGATTTTGGTTTCTTTGTGAATTTTTAGGGAAAACTGATAACATCAGCAGTCACATATCTCCTACTGCCACTCTCTTGGTTCCTAACACAACTAATAATTCAGACCTGATGGGCTCCTTTTGATCACTTTGGGCCAAGGTGTGGGGTAACAGAAAATGATTGCAAAAGAAGGCAGCTGAGGAGAGGCTTTCCTGGCCATAGCACTAACCTTTTGTACAGCTGAGAACCCGCACCACAGATATTGTGTTGGCCTCTGTATTCCCTCCGCTGCCAAAGACAGTGACTTCTTTCACAGATGGCTTGTTCCCTGGGTGCAGGAACCTGCTCACATCAGCCCTTGCATTCTCTCCAGCGCCAGGGAGAGGTTCCTCCACCTTTGAAAGACTGAAGTGGATACCTCATTAGGCCTTGATTATCCCCAAGCAATCGCTTAAGATTTCTGCCCTATTACTGATCTGCCTTTTTTAGCAGGGGTCGTGGAATGGGCAGTGGCTGTCTTGTCTTCGTTATAATGCATGATTTGAAACTTTTCAATTAAGCTTCAGATCAGGCCACAGTACTGAGACCACTTTAACGAGGGTGAGTAATGACCTTGTGCTGCACGTGATTTCTGGCACACCATCAGTTTTAATTCTTCTTGATCTTACTGTAACCCTTTGATACTTTGGATCAAGGGTTCTCTTGAAATGCTTTAAGCACATCGTAGGACTTTCAGGGACTGTTCTGACATGGTTTCTATCCTACTTGTCTCAACGTAGCCAGACTGTCACCTGTAAGTTTTCCATATAAATTCAAATTGTCAAAGATTAAAAGGGAGCTGAAAATCTGGCCTGTGTGCAGAACCGGGAAAATCTGGTGTGGGTCCCTAGAGTGAGCGAATCTAAGGAGGATTCTGCTATGAGAGCAAGGTAACCCCTTTGATGTGCCATGCCCAAGTACAGCAACGCTATGATTAGAACAGAAAGCTACATTATGCTGGAGTAGTGAATTTAATAAGAACTACTGAGAGAGAGACTTCCAGAAATTTAGACTTCCCAGTCTTTACGTTACCTATAGGTCAAACTAAAAATGTGTGGTTTTAAACACAGCAAAGACCCTCATCCAGTTAAGCCAATGACAGAAATCACCTTGACATCAGTAAGATAAATGTCTTGCCTTTGAATTAAGGACTATTTGGACCCAGATCCAAATCCAAGCCTTGTAGCTGGAATCAATTTCTAAACAGTCTGTGCGTGGACAAAGCAGATCTACTTTGGTATTTTCTAGGTGCTTTCACAAGTCTTGAAGTCTCAAGAACCTGGATTTCCTTCTCTTGTGAGAAGGAACAGCATCTAAATACAAAATTAAACTCAGAAAGTGTTCCTAGAAGGCCCCTGACTTCCAGGTTTGTAGGCTCCCCACAGCTGACACAAGACTTCCATGAGCACGAGGCAATGAAACAGATACAGGTTTGGTCATAAAATCCCATAAAATACGTCTCATACAAACTCATATATTGCTTTTAGATATTAATTTCACGACGTCCGGATGCACAAATCCTCAAAACAGAGTCATTTTCAACAGGAGCAATTGGTTCCTATTAACAGCACAAGACCAAACACCAGATGCCCTGAGGGGCCAGACTCAGCATCCATGAGGGACAGAAGCAGCTACAAGCCTCAACTCCAAACCATGGGCAGTACCAAGCAACTTGCCTATTGAGGAGACAGTGAGAATGGGACTGCAGCTTATGCCTTGCAGGCAGGTACGTGGGAGCCTGCGCTGCCTGGCCCATAGCCCTGCTCTGTCCTGTCAAGGTACCCAGCACAGGGACGATGCTTGCTGGACTTGCCAGAGGGGTGAAGTTTTAGGTAGCTATTGCCATCTGAAGTCTTCTCTTCAGACATCCCAAAAGCTCCTCTCCTGGGTGACCAAGGCGCATCAGGGCTGTCACCCCCGAGCAGGCTGATTTAAGCCTCGCTGCTGACAGTCTCACAGGCTGCCTACCAACAGAGCAGAGCAATGAGATGTTCCCCTCCTGCTATAGTTTGGACATTTTCACCTTTAAAAGCAATGGACTGAGCTACTTAAAACCAAAAACTCTCTGTACTTTTTTTTTTTTTTTTTTTAATTCTTGAAGCTCTTCTTACATGCAGCATGAGGGGGGGTTATCTGCAAGGGTAGCAGAGAAATCCATGTGTTTTATTGCAGTTGGATGGTACTAACAGGGAAGTGAAAAAGCTTTCAAACTTGCTATCAGTCACTTGATAGATGCAGGAGTTGATTGTTATTGATATGCCTCTAGTCACCAACTGAAATGGTTTGTCTTTCTTTACACCCTTTATAGGAGGCCTTTTTCACTGCACTTGCCTGGTGGCTTCTGCAGAGCTGGTAACATTCAGCAAAACTCATTTCCCAAACCAAGCCTATTGGATAGAATATACATCTTTTTTCCTGGGATGTAGCAAGCAGAAAACACTCTCATCTGACACTTTCTTGGCTGCAAGGAGAACAGATCAGCAGTACCATAAGTATCCTACAAGAGCAGGCATTGAAAAGAGGTGAGGGAATCCAATGGATTTCACTCTAGACAAAATTATCATCGCTATGTCAGGATTGACTTCTTTGTTAGCCTAACAGGGTCACACCTATTAGCATGAAAAAAGGCATTGGTCATTTAACACAACCCTCTTTACTGTGCACTGGAAACACAAATTCCAGCTCCTGCGACTCTTAACAAAGCTGCAAAGAGCAGATCACAGCAGTGTGCTGTATCCCCATCTCAGGTCCTCTAGGCAGCAATTATAGAAAACGTTTCTGTTATCGCCACATTTCAAAGTCAGAGTATGGCCATGCTGATGTGTGGCTCTAAACCCAGTGGAGCTTGATCTATTAAATGCATAAAGGAGTCTGTGTGTCAAAGGAGTCTGGTCTAATCAGGGGACAGAAACCACAAACTTACAAATTCGAAACCAAGATTTCTTCAGCTATTTGACCAATACTTCAGAGCACATCCATACATTTTAAATTTCACACTCTAATAGGAATACATAGCAATGCTCCTTTCAGAGGTGTTGCATTGATTAATAAGCTTGTCACTAAGGATGGAAATTGCTACATAAGTGTAAAGCACTGTTAACTAATGAAAGACAATTCCATACATTCTGGTGGAATCTAGAGAACTTCAGCAAAAATTATTAGTTTCATTTGCATTTGTGCTCTGTCTGACAACAGTGATCAAGCTGGTGAAAGTTATTTCAAATGTTTATGCTCCATGACTGCAGAAAAAATTAGAGGGAAAATTCTGGCTCATAAGGCAGAATCGTGCCTGCTGAAAAATCTTTAATTTCTGAAATATACAAAGAGCACAGACAACTATTTCTCTCATCAAATATGCACACACCTCAGTGATATTCAGCTTTATTACTGTGCAAAGAAGGAGCAGTATTGATGAATTTAAAGTACAGAACAACATTCAGCAGGGAAACTGCTAATGCTTTCCATTTCAGTCACATGTCCTCATTAAGGGCTCAGGCTTCCTGGCAAACTAGAGAACATCTGTTTTAGGAACTTCTAGCTCTGTTTTTCTGTGATTCACCTTCAATGCCACATCACCAATGTGAAATACTATGGACCACCCGAGACTTTACTGGCACATGGCTATGGGCACTGCTTTTGGATTCTCAGAAGTCAAACTATGTTTTTCCTCAAATAAGCCAATTGGATGAATCCCTGTATCTCTAGATTGTACCATCCTTTCTGTGAATACTTCCTTTGACAGAGTTTGGGATTAGAAACTACATCTTTAACTTCCATTTCTATGCCTCTGTCATAAACCCATGGTTCCTCTTGATCAGATATGTAAACAAACAAACAAAAGCAGTTCAGCAAGACTGGTGGCTTCTGCCTCCAGGACTTCCAGAGAAGAAGCCTGCTGAGTTTGCGAGCTAGCAGATGGTAGGCTGCAAGAGTTTCAAGAACACAGGATACTTCTCTGACACTGGCCTACTCTGTGATGAAGCAAATCATTTTACCTCCAGATCTTTCCCCTGTTTGTTTTTCTGGGTTAATGCTGTCTCTTAACTGATGCTGGTACTGCATCTCCCAGGACAATGGGGTTCAAATGGCTCTATGTGATGTTAGAGTATGGCTTTCTCTCTGTTTCCTTTGTTCTAACCAACCATTTAGACATGGAGAGAGATTCATCTCTCTTTTCATTACACTTCCACAGAAAGAAAAAAGAAAAAAAAACACTCAACAGGCATAATTTCCCGACTTATTTGTACATGCCCATTTTGTCAAGGGATGTGCTGTGCATCTACTGTGAATTGCTGAAAATGTAAGGTAGCTATGAAACACGATGTTCTTGTGCTTACCAGCCCTTTGCCTTTAAAAGAAGATCTGTAGCCTAAACAGGCAGCTTTAAGAACTCTCCCGACTCAGTTGTAATCAAGATACCATCTACTTAAATAAGCATTTGTACTCCCAGTGATTTTAGGAGATGAATTACTGATCTTATTACCATAGTAAATACCCCTGAGGCAATGCACAGGCCAACAGAATATTGCTTTCTGCTGGTACAGTACCCATTTTCAGGAGAACTCTAGGAGTATTTCTAGCCATGTGGTAATAATAAAAGATTTGCTTAGACTATATTTGCCAGAAAGTCCTATTTGCAGAAGTGGCTTTTAAATCTTTGACACTGTTCACGGGAAACAGCTTGTCAGCTATGAAAATATTCCTACCAGCTCCTGTATATCAGCCTTACCACTGGGGAAAAGAGATTTTCAGGTGGCATAGCCCAATAGCAAGCAGAGAAACTCTTCAGCTGACATGGTGAGTAGCAGAGTAGCATTACCTGGATAGGCAAAGGTGGTTTCTGCCTGCCAGCAGCAGTGCAGCCTGTGGTGCCCTTTGAGGACAGGCCCCCTTCCATGCATAGCTCTGTGTCTGGGCAGGCAGCAGGAGCCAGAGGACAGGGAGAGATGGCGTGTGGGAGGCCTCCAGCTCAAGCACACTCCATTTATTTATCACTGAACCGTCATCTGGTCAACAGGAAAAGTTGATAAAACTGTTACCTTCAGGGCTCTGTTCTCCTTGGGAATAATGAAAAGGTGAAGCTGGTTAAGGTCAGTGCACAGGAGGCCCTATTGAAGGTGGGAGCAGGTTGGCCATGAATTACTGAGCATCATCTGGTATCACAGATAAGCAGAATGGGTAAGAGACTAGGCAGGCTCTACAATAAGGAATGGATTTAATTAACAATTGCACAGAGGGAGCAGACCGTAGCATTCTGGCACGAGGACATCCTACATCTGACAGTTGCTTAAAGAGACAGGGAGCACCCTATTATAAAAAATATATTACTCCTCCATGTATTTTAAAAATTACAAGAGAAACAATAACATATTGTATTACCCCTTCTCTCCAGAGCTGCCTGATTACACCAGCACTGAGCACCGCAGGCTCTCTGCAGATATTCTGCACTGGGGCCTATTTAAAACATCAGTCCAAACTTGGTTGCAAAAGTACAACACTGCTGAAGTCAGGGGTTTGTGCAGATGTAACTAAAGGCAGATGTTGATCCATATTAACTAAACTATTAAATACATCAATCTTACCCAACCATCTGACGCCTTGTCCTACTTCCCAATATTTTGTTTCCCAAAAGTTTATTTAAATTCAGCCAGCTGACAATTTGCAAGCTTCTGGGCAACCCTTTTTTTATAATTTCTTGCTTTCCCCCCCCCCCCCCCCCCGCCCCTTCTCCCCCCCTCTCTCTCTCTCCTGCCCCCCTTTCTCTCTCTCTCNTTAAAGTTATTACTTTAATGTTAAGTGAATCTTCTAATTATTTTGAAAGTTCAACATGATCATCATTGCACAGTTCTAGCTGTTCCTCTCTTGTCAGTAAAAAACAACAACAACAAAACACCCGAGGAAAGAAGCTGAAACAAACCAGAGTTCAATTCTTATTTCTTTTCACATAAGTGTTAGCAAAACAGTTAATTAATGCACAAGCTCCTTAACTCATGGGCCCAAGTTCAAAACAATGCGGACTACCGACTTTGATGGTCCCAGCTTCAGTCCCAGCGCGTGTTTAACCGCATCCCACAGATCAGTGCAGCTTCAGTGGATGGACTCTCCTCCCAGGGAGCCAAGCGTGGGACACACCATTGCTAAAATGGACATAAATGGAAAATAGAAAAATACATCCCTGAACACATCTGCATGAGTAAATCACCTTTTTTCTTCACTCGCCTGAACAAAGCACTGCCTAGTCACTAGAAACAATAAATGAAGGGGGGAAATTATTTACTAATCAATCTATAGGAAAAAAGGTTCAGAGATTTCAGAGCTTCTCTGCTAGTAATGCATCTGATTTCCTATATTATACCAGCTTTGAGACCATACGATATGACTTACTCTGGACTTTTTCACTGATGACAAGCAAGACCCACCACTGTATCTTTGTCCTTTTGTAAACACATCTGTTTACTAGAGCCCATCCTGTAGAAGTAGATAGCTTTTTCTGAATCATACTTAAAAATCAGTGCTATAAATTATACTCTTAAAGACAAAAAGCCATAGAAAAGGTGTGACTTGAATGCATAAGAATTTTTTGAATGAATAGAGCCCTTAATATTTAGTTTTGCCTAATGAAGTAAGGCATGAATGTAAAAGGATTAGTATTCCCGTAACATTCAATTCACACACACAAAGTGTAATTCATGGAACCTGGCTTTAATTTTTTTACATATAAATAATTAATGCTGCATTTAAAGCATGTTAAAATGTTTTATTTCTTAATCAGCTAATTTGACTGAGAAACAAAGATGCCTTTATTTTCATTTTCCTTGACTAGAGTTACTGTAGTAAAAGGTCCCCTCTAGCTTTTGGCTTTTGACTCTCAAGTTTGCTGCTGCCAATTAGTTTTCTAAAGTCACTATTTTGCAAAATGTTTCTCACTTTTTAAAAATGTAATTGAATGTCTGTACATCACAGAGTTTCTTGTGTGCAGACACAGGGTGTTAAACATTCTTGGGTTGACTTGGGTCAGCTTTAAAAAATCTCAGACACTGAAACTTGAGAAGCAGTCGTGTGCTAGTGTTTTCTCCACATCCTGTTAAGTATTAAGTGGTTATTTAAAATAGAGTTGTTATACTCAGCAACTGACTTAAAGTGCTTGATATAGTTTACAAGACGATTAATTAAATGAGAGCATAGCATGTGATGCACATGTATTTCCATAATCATTCACATTGGCCTATAGTTGCCCTTTAATTTTCATACTAATTAAAGTAACACATTGAACTGCAAATTGTAAATGGCTGCATTTCTCAGTAGATGTTAACACTGATGTAAGCTGAATGGCAAATAAAAAACCTCAAGAATTAAGCAGAGTGTTTTTTGACTCTGATCCATTCAAGTTTCCCTATTCATTCCATTACTGGACCATGTCCACATTTTAACAAGACTGCAGTTTTCCTGTGCTTTCAGCCCCATATTTTTCTGAGGTACAATGTGTGTATTTTTTTGTATTGTGGTGTCTGGTTAGTTGGTTTCCATCTGATACAATAGAGCAGTTATGCAGGGTTTGCAGTTACAGATTAGTTTTTTTAAGTGATGGTGGGGCTAAGGTTTGTAATCTGATGGGCAGAAAGAAAGATCACCTATTTCACCAGTAGTTTTACTTACTTACATCTGACCCATTATCCTCCTTGGTTCTTGTTCAAATCTTGACACGGCTGACTTGGAACCTGAAATGCAAACTGGAGGGCTGCACTTTCAGGTTGCATCAAGGAAGGGGGAAGTTACTCCCTAGAACATTTACTGGGACTCGGAAAAGAGAAGAAACAGATAGGAACCATTATCCTGTGGCTCACACAGCTGCTGGCACTTCGACTTGACACGTGCTCTGATGGGGACCACTGCATCCACCTCAAGCAGTCTCCAGCATGTAATGGACATATGGTAATTGCTATTGAATGAGAAGTAACCTTGAACTACACGAATATGAAAGACACCCTTAAAAAAAAATCCTTGACAAAAAAAACCCCTCTATCAGGGCCAACAGCTCAAAAATTAACAACTAATCACTCCTTTCAATGTGTCCTCCATCTAATTGCTTCCATGATGAGGTAGGTTTTTTTTTTCCTTTCAGAAATGAGCATTATAAAAGATTTCTTTTTAATTTAAAAAGAAAAATTCCTCCACTCCCAGGTGACCTATCCAAGAGAAATAATAATAAGCACTCGATTGCTCAGAGAGCATCAGCTCTCACACGTATTACAAGGCTGAGCGTTCATGCTCCCTTCCACCCCACCCTGCTCCCTTCCTGCAGTGTGTCCTATCTCCAGATCCTAACTTGGCTTGGCCCAAGATGTTATTTGTTAAAATTAACTTTCAGATCAGGCTGGAGTCAGTGTACTTGGCAAGGAGGAGAGGAAGCAAGACTGCAAGGGAGGGAACAGCTTCAGGAGGCAAAGAGGGAAGCTGTAGCCCAAGCAGGGTTTTTGGGGAGCGGAACAGGCCACAGCAGCACTGCAGCAGGACATGGAAGTAAAGCCAAGTTTGCTCCGAGTTTCGTCACAGCTGTCTTGAGCATTAGGCTGTCCCCAAGTCCCTTGTTGTGGGCCACAAAGGCTTCCCCTACACCTGCCCCAAGCCCCCTGGGCTGCAGCCAGGCAGGGCTGAGCCCCTGCTTCTGCCTTGGTCGGGGCACCCAACATGACTGTTCCCACGATATGCTTTGTTTCAGCAAAAGTCTTCCCAAGTTCAGCTGTGGCAATGCTGAACAGCCACGCATTGCAAAATGAATGGAGTCACGCTGAGGGAAGACTGATAGACTGTGGTAATAATGCAAGACCTTTTTTCCCCTCATAAACCAAATTTCCCATAGATTTCTGGAAGATTAATTTAGATTTAGGGAGGTTTCAACTGAGATACTGGAAAAAAAGACTCTAAATGCAAGGTTGGTTTCTACCTGACCTTAACTACTACATCAGCTACCACTGCTCCAGTACATTTATATATAAAATGTTCAGGCACTTCAGCTTAATTACCTAAGGACTCTACAAAAGAAAGCCTTTAAAATGTTTTAATTGCAAATTTAGTCTTTCTGAGAGCTACACAACAGTGGTATCATCCATTGAATAATTAACCACGTATTTAAAGAAAAAAATAAAATAACTCTCAGCTACATGGACCCAGCCCTGCTTGTCTTAAGTAGATGATGCATGTAAACATGTGCATATACAGAATTAAGTAGTAATCTGAGTTTGCTGGATTTTGTTTTTCCTTTGAGACTGATTGGTGTAAATGTAACATTTGATTTATTTTCAAGTTTATCCTCAAACTCTATTGTAAGAAGAAAGGGATTATAGAGGGGGAAAAAATCCTAGAAGAGAAAACTTGTGAAGCTTTCTGACTCCTGTGGCACAAAAGGACTGCTGTTTCCAAGTGAGAGGTTCAGTTGACTCTTCCACTTGGACACAAATCTCCTCTCCCCCTCTCTCATGCCTCTAACTTTCATTTGCACTCACCTACTAAATACAGCATGGACTTTCTCCTCCTCTGTTGCAGCCGGCACATT
This sequence comes from Mohoua ochrocephala, assembly GCA_013398855.1. NCBI lineage: Eukaryota > Metazoa > Chordata > Aves > Passeriformes > Acanthizidae > Mohoua > Mohoua ochrocephala. The sequence continues at coordinate 68,433 of VZTA01021944.1, forward strand.
GCCTCCGATGGGACCCTGCTGGTGACGTGCAGGTGGGTGGTGTCAGCCGCTGGCAGGGCAGTTTGCTGGGCTGGCACCGCAGCCCCAGTGGGACCACAGAGCAACACACAATAAAAGCAGGGCTGAGCAGGGCTGCTTCAGCTCAGCAGCATGCTGGCCATCCAGCAAGGGTTCTTGCATGAAAGCCAAGCGCCTGGGAAGTCTTTCATCTTTCCAGAATCAAACCCTTTTTTTACACAGACTCATGACAGCTGGTTATGATGAGCAAATTAAAACTAATTTAAAAGTTACTCTCGGGCACAATTGTCAGGCTTTCATTCAGGAAACTCTCTAAACAAGCACTTAAGTTTAAGCAGGTGCCTAAATCCCACTGAACGCAGTAGGATTTATACACCTGTTTTAGTGCTTTCCTGGGCAGGGACAGCCCGCAGCAAGCGGTATGTTCGTCCCAGCAGTCCCAAAGTCCAGGTGTCTTATTCTCATCCGGGTTTAATTGCCAGTGCCCAGGCAGCACTGGGATCACACCACCCCTAACTGGATTTTTATTTTAGTGCACATCCTGCTGTATTACAAACCTGCTGCAGCCCCACAGGCAGCTCTCCTGCTAACGAGCTGCAGCACAGAAATCTGAGCATGAGAGCCATCTAAGAAGGTTCATAGACACAAACTGCCACTGTGGATAGCAATGCTGTTCTTTCAAGCCATGAATAGCGTATTGAGCCATTCCTTGAAGTTGCAGCTGGGGCATTTCTTCCTTTTTTACTCTTCTGAAGACCATCATTGCAATCCTGGCACAGCAGGGATAGCACCGGGAGCCCCAGTGCCAAAAGTCCTCTCCTACCACAGAAGCAGAGTGTGGTGAGGGTGCACATTCATGGTAATCTCCTTTTTACAAGATAAAGATGAGCCTGCTCAGTGGCAAAATTAGCATGCTGGGAACAGCTCTTCTCACCCTAGAGTAGCAAACTGCAGAGCTGGTGGGAGGAGGAGGGAAAGGAAAACAGGAGTCTGGCAATATGACAAGTACTGTGAAGTATTTTTTTGAGCATTAACACTGACCTAGGCAAGACACAAAGTTGAAAAGTAGCAATCATTTTCAATGAAAACCCCACCACATTTCATAAACTTTGAGTCATTCTTGTTGCTTAATTGAAAAACAAACCCAGAGTTTTCATTTCTCTTTCTCTTGCTATGCTGGCAAGAGGAGGATGGGAAAGGAAACAGAGAAAGAAAGGGTCACCACTAAGCTTTCTAAGGTCTTTCCTTTTGATACTGTGACTTGTTTTGGTTATTTTTTCATTACTTATTTTCACTAAAGTAGAAGGAAAGCCTTTGCTTTGGTTAAAATCAAAATTAAATCTGACCTATCATTGAGGGAAAAAACCAACTGACTCTAAAGAAGACAAACTCTGTACCAGTGTGCTCACATATTAAAGGGGGCATGTGCGAGTCAAATTGCACTGACAGACCAGCATAGGTCAGATCTGTGAAAAAAAAAAAAAAAAAGGATTTTTAACAATCTTTCAGCCCTCTCTTTATTAGACCTTAATTAAATCAATGGGTCAAAGCAACAGGGGGAAAAAATGGTTCAGCTAGGGGACACTAATCAACCCCTTTCAGTGGACTGAAAAATATCTTAAGCAAGAACTAAGCTTTAAATCAACATCTGCTTCGTGTAACACATAAACATAGACATTATTGCTTAAGAAAAAAGTATTCGTCGGACCTTTTCTTGAAAATAAAAAACATTTATAAAAGAAAATACTGCTAATAATCACTAGGTAGATCAGTGAGCATGCTTGAATGAGGACAACCAGGCAAATTGTTTGGGGTTTGGTTGAACAGCATCCTCACACATGTGGAGAATTTTAGAGAACCCAGTGCTAACTGAGCACCAGCTCCCAAGTCGTCGTTTGGTGCTCTTTCAATCAGACAATGACATGGCTGTGTTGACCATCAGACCTGTGAGTGAACCATTTAACTCGATTAATACCAAGTCTGGACGTGCCCTGTTTTTTGTCCCCACAAATTTTGGCTAGAAACCTGAACACTCCCTAAGACCCCACTCATATGCATGACAGAAGGGACAAATCAATGCAATTACATCGATGCAACCTCAGTAGCATTAGGAAAGCAAAAAGGCTTCATCCCTGTGTCCGAGAGCGGCACTCGAGCCACCATGACCAACAGCAACAGAGTCTGGTCCCCAAAGTAGCACCTAACCCCCCTGCAAGAGCTCTACTGCAAACAAACAATGCAGAGAACAGACAGAAAGAAAATGGCTAAGATGAGCATCCTGCCTTGAAGACATAAATTATTACTTTTGAGGATATTCAGCACAAAAACACCTTTCCTGATCTTCACAGCATATGTACAGTGTGCTTGCGCTGCAGGAGCCAAGCCAAGTGGTGAGACTGAGCCAGCATGCAGCATGGCTGTATCCCTCTGTCTCAGCACAAGCCCAGGGGAAGGAAATATGACTCAGAGCCAGAAGTTTTTCCCCTGTTCCTGGCTTGGGGAAGCTGACTTTCCATGTGCCTGGGTTGTGGCTGGGGATGAGGAACTCCTCTCTAGTTCTCATCCCTCTGCTAGGTTTTGTGCAGATCGGGTCATCCTGAATACATTTCTTGTTGGAATCCAGGAAGCTTCCGTTATGGCTCTACAAAAGACAAGATAGATTTTGCCATCTTGATCTATGCTGCATTAAGAGATAACCTTATATCCTAAAGATGAAGAAGTAGTTTTTGACTAAAGTACAGCAATCAGCCATGAACAAAGTCTGATTTGCAATACTTACCTATTAAATAACACAAATACTTCAAATTAGCTTAAAACTGCAAATCTGCTGGTTCAGATTTTATTGGTCATAGCTGAGGGAAACATTACTAAGGGAAACACTTTTTACCTGAAGAGCATTTGAAGCCACATTCCATGTGCCATTTAGCCAAGGAGAGTGATGCTCTCTCCAAACACAACTGGCTCTGTGCAGTTTTCATGACAGGCTGCATCCAAGAAATACCACCACGTTGCCATATAATATCTTGCTTATTATAATAATAATTATTCATCTCTACTGCTTAAAGCACTGCTGCATGAGAAAGTTAATATTTCCAAGGCACTGGGTGGAATACCTTTCCCAGAAAACATGCTCTCAACAGGAAACCCAAACACAGTGCTAGAGAGTTATCTTAAGCAGATTTAAATAATTAAATCCAAAATTCTCAAACCACTTGCTGTTTCAAATTTATTTTTTTAATAACAAGCTTGTTTCAGCAACACACTGGATTAGGGTTTCATTTATTCAAAATTTAAGGTCTGTCCCACTCTGAGTGTTATTTTAAGTATTTAGGGGAATTTTTGTGCTTGTGAAAACGAAGAGATTGTTGCATTATAAATTCATTTCCTCTGTTATTGCACAGGCCATGCACAGTGCAGCTGTGAAAGCGCTGTAAGAGCCCCAGCAATGTCCTCAAGCTCAACGTAGATGGCCAAGGCTTTGTTTTTGCACAAAGAGGAGCTGGTCCTTTCTTATGTCATCAGCTACAGGTACTTCCTAAACAGCATTGCTGACTCTGGGCAGCCGTGCCGAGCAAAGAGAAGGCATTCAGTGGCAGTGATGACTGTCCACATTCCCCGTGGGCCAGCTGCCAAGAGCCATTTTCATGCGGGACTTGCAAGAGGGGTTGAGCCCAGTGCCCCCAGCCCCGCACCAAGCAGCAAGAAGTGCAAGCAGCTCCTATAGCAGGTGTTACCTCCTAAGGAAGGGCTCAGCGGCGGTTGCCATACACACCAGCAATTTTACAAACAAGCAAGTTTCTTATGTGTTCTTCATCACCTCCAGGCATTCATATTCTTTTTAAGTACAGGAACATTAATTAGATTTTGACCACAGACCCCAGATTTGACTTACCCTGACAGGGTTTCCATTAGTGTAATCTGTAGGGGAATTCACTGTTTTAACATCTGTGTGCCTAAGGCCTATCTCACATTTACTGCCGCTGCCTGAAAAGCCTCCCTTGTACGGCTGTGTGTTTCTTCATGCTCCCAATTTCACAGAAGTCATTTCAGCACCAAACGGTAATTAGCAAAGGGATGGGCCTCGGCTGACATGAATGCAATTTATTGTTTTCCACAAGGCCCTGAACAGAGCAAACAAAGAACGCAGTCTTGCTGTCTGGCATTTTATTAACTTGTATTGTGTGATGTACCTTACTGAAGGGAGATCTCCCACTAAATGCAGCAGCGAGTAACCAGTAACATGCGTGCTTTTGAAGAATATTAATTTCGGTTCAATTAGGCAAGTTTTGCAGGACCTCAGCTTCTAAAATAGGACAGCCACTTTTATAATTATCTTCTGTATTAACTTTATCACCACCCGACTTTTTACATAAATGCAACCTTTCATCTTTAAAATGCCAACACTTCTTCAATTTTGGCAACCGTACAGCATTGCTAATTATTTGCTCATTATGTGTGGTTAACTGATGAATCATTAATAAATGAATGAATGGCTAATATATTTTTATGGTAATTGGAGATATAACTGATTGCAGACTTCCTTTGCTTCTCAGAACTGCCCTGAATGAGCAGTAGCTGCTTAATTGTTTACAGATGATATTTATGCCACTGACTAGCTCTTCCTATAGCCGTGGTGTCTGAGAGGTGAGCCCTCTCTGTGCCCCACGGTGGGCACGGCGGGGCAAGGCTCTCCCTTCCCCGCAGGCACAGCTGAGGGGCAGGTGCAAACATTTCAGACAGGTTTCCCACCAGCTCCCCACAATGGCTGGGAGCAGGACTACGGACACCATCACAGGTATTGTCGGCATTGCCCAGTAACACCAGAGCCTGACATGGAAATGATACCTTTCTGCAAGCGTTCTCCCGCAGTCTGGGTGTCTGCCGCGAATACCACGGATACGAAAGGGAAATCAGGCTCCAGTGACATTTTGTTTTAACTCCATACTGTGCATTACGGTAAATGGCTTACACAACCTCTTGCTGCCAGTGCACAGTTAATGAATTCAGAGATAATTGCAGGGTTGATTTCTTTCTTTCTGTTGTGTTTTTTTTTTTTTTTTTTAATAACCTATCTTTCTATAAATCATTCTATAGGGTACACAGTTCCAAAACACATAATTAAAATCTGCTTGACAATTCAAATCAAAAAGAAAAGATAGTAAGATGGCCAAACAAGGCTCCTTTAGCTATGCACACGCATCCTGAAGATCAAGTTAAAAATGCAAAGGAGATTACCAATTCTTAATTATAATTATTTAACCAGGTGGGTAGTTTCTCTAATGAACATTTCTATGAAAACAGAATAACTAATGATGGTCTTAAAGAAGTCTTTGTCTTCCCATGTACTAATGATCACATTTATAAATATGCAGGAAGGCCCCCATGTACATTACTAATGATAAGTAATTAAGCACCAGGCGTCAAAAGCTATAGAAAAGGGTCAGGGTAATGCAAGAGAAAATTAAAAATGCAATAAAATAAGTTGTGGAGCAAAATTAAATTTCTGGCTTCTGCAGACCTGGCTATAAAGAAATCTTTTCCCTTTCAGTATAAACCACGGCTGCTGTGGGGTATCCAAACAAAATCTTCTAAGCACTTTCATTAGATTTTACTTGCCTCTGTGCTTGTACTCATATTAAAACCAAGTGAACCACCAGCCATTTAAAACAGACGCTATATTCAGTAAAGCTGCAGTTTCTCTCAATATTTATGAGAAATCACTGTGGCTGAGATTATGGCTATCACCAGCCTCCTCAGAAGCATTTCAAAACTTCTGATGAAAGAAAACAGGGACGTGTTAAAATTGAAACCTGGTTTTGTGCTTATTTTTTTAATCTGGAGGTCAACTCACGAAGGGCCTGCGATTCGATCCCTCTCAGGGTCTCCACCAAGAAGACTCAGACCCAGGAGGCGCAGAGGGCTGGCTCCAGCCCACACCTTCAGTTCAGCTGCTGAACCCACACCACAGACCATCGCAAAGCATTAAAGGCCGTTTCCAAATTAAATGAACTGGCTTGTCTTTGGTAGCAAAGACACGTTTTTCCCTCTAAATGAAAAGCTGTTAAATTAGGTAACACTGACACTCTTTCCTGGAGGCTCAGCACAGGGCTGCGGGAGCCCGGAGGTCCCTGTGCTCCTGCTGGCTGCTGCAGTGCCCCTCGCTGGCCTCCCACGAGCATCTCACACCACAGACCCACACCACGGCTAATGCCCCTGCACCAAAATCCCATTTTCTGCTGCTGCAGTTCAGGGTTCAAAAAGACAACAGCCTGGGTCTGAAGGGAATAATGTACTGTTATTATTACTTCTCATTGAAAGCAGGATTAAACTTGTTCGTAAAATCATGGTGAGGAAACAGTAAAAAGCAGAGAGAGGGAGTGACAGAGTGGGGGACACAAACAAGCACCGCCCCTCTACTGAGCACCTCACAACATGGAGTTCCAGTAGCTGATGGAGGCCTGCCTCGCTGCAGGGCCATGGCCTGCCTCAGGGCAGAAAATACACAAGATTTCTTGGCCTGATCTCAAGTTTTACCAGCAGGTTAGATTAAAGCATACAGTGTCTTTGTATCCAGAGATCGCAGACATTGTGGCATTAATTCCAAATAATGCCGTGGCGCTTTTTTCAGGTGAAACCAGTGACTCTCCCATATTTCTAGCCTTTCAGGACTTCTTTTTGAAAATTATGTTAGCGTTTACTTCCAAACTGACCTTTCATTGCCTCAGACTGCGTATTTCCACCACCACCTTTAGCCGGGCCGCGGCCCCGGCTGTCCCATGAAGCACCAGGAGTGCAAGCCCCGCCGGGCCAGGCGACGCCCGCTGACAAGGCAGCGTGGTTTCCCCTTTTATGGGCCGTGCAGCCAGCCTGCCTGCTTGAGCTGTTTCATTTTGTCTGCAGCCGAAACTCAAATAACCTGGAGTAAAGCTGTGACAGCGAGACGCTGCGGTGCAAGTGAGCGCGCTTGGCCCTGAGAGCGGAGCGCATGCTGCTGAGCGGCGGCAGGCAGCCAAGCCCCACCTGGGGTGAGGCCCAAATCCACCCTCCGAGGGTAACTTTTCCTGCAAAATAGCTAAGGGGACATTTCTGCAGGAGACAGTCTCAGGGAGTTCAGGACTGCCACCTTGTCCCTTGGGTCGGTCAGCCCATGCCCATGCAGCACTCGCTCTCCGGATGCTGTGTGGCCCCAGGTGGCTCCACGTGCCTAGGACAGCCCGGGAGGGACAGCCCACACCACCGCAGTGCTGCTGCCATGGGCTGGGGCTGGGGGACAGGGGACGAGTGTCTGTGTTGCTGCTTGCAACCACTAAAACACAAGAGGGGTAGGAAAAGCAGGTATTGGGTTACAGTTATCTTCAATTAAAAAACTGTTTATCTTTGAAAATACATATTTGTTACTGACAAGCTCTGAAAACCACCACTCCAAGTCTGTCAGTAAAACCAAATGTTAAATGGAAAATATTTGCCAGGATTTAAAATTAGACCTACACATTACTTACAGATGTTTCAATGAAAAACACTTGAAACTCAACCACATAGAGTAATAAACCCCACAATGGTGTATTTTTTTTATACTCCAAGTTAATTTTTATTATATAAGTAGCCATACGAAGAAACCATTGCATACTGCTTAAATTAAATGTGGAGGAATGAAATCAGCAGTATCCCTTTACAGCATATGGTCCAGCAAATCAAATTATAAAGCTTTCCACATCTCATTAACTGCAATGAGTACAGTGAGATTTCTAATAAGTCACTTCTTTTTCATGTGAGAGGTGAGCAGTGACTTATTGTAACTATTCTCACAGGATGACCCTTGTGCTGAAATTAAGAACTAATCTAAAATGGGAAAGGTCATTTGGTCAAGTCTGATCATAACATTTCCTCGTTATTGTTTTAGTTGGCATTGAAGCACATGCTTTCCCAGTGCATCAGCTGAAAAATGCCTTTGATAATTTCACTGACAGCGAGTAACCCACACACTGCCATTTAATGAGTTTGGGCTGGATTAGCTGACAATAAAGAATACAGTATAAATGCTTTTATAGAATGAGTTTTTCAGCAGGAAAATTTCATGCAGGCGTACTTAACTAATTTATTTGCATTTACCACTGAGATGTCAGTCTAAGTACCACTCTGGTGAAAACTTCTGGTCCCCAGTTAGACAGCAGCTTCACCAATCTCTGCCTCTCCTTGGAAGGAACCTGCTCCATGCCCCCCACTCACGGGCCACCTGTAGCCACAGCTTCAGTTGCAGTGGGCATGCCAAGGAGAGAACTGCATTCAAAGGCTCACTTCCTGCTCTGCACAGAAAATCAAATCAACATACAATTGCTCATCATGTGGCTTTGCTTTATGTGGATTCCCGATTTAGTGGCAGATCTGATTCAGGAACTGAGGCATTCCTGGCTCCCTGTCCCAGGCTCAAATCTCTAACCTGAATCCAATCTCCCTTCCGCCATCAGCCTGAAATTGTTTGCTAGAGGATATGTTGACCATAAAAATACAGTACAGTGCACAATGGGAGAAACATCTCAAGACAGTGGAAAAGAGAAAGCTCAGCCAGGCCAGCTGAAACACTTGGGAGGAAAATCAACAGGCTGTTTTTAGCAATTACAAAGTTGTTGGCTGATCTGATGTAGCTGGGCAGGAAATTCCATAGTTTTTGGAAACCATTGACAAAAATGTTCTGGCAGTTCTATTCTCCATTTTGTACTTCAAGAAGAGTTAGTGCACTGTGCCCAAGAAGTTCAGCATGCAAAGCAAAATGGGAGAAAGCTTTTCAAGTAAATATGGAGACACGTTGTCTTCCACAGTAGCAGAAAAATCCTGTGACTTACTTGAAACCTCCTGATGTACCATTGTAATGACTGGGCAGTAGCGAGAATGTGATCACTCCTGCCAGGACGTTTCACTTGGTTATTAACCTCATGGAAAATTCTGGAGGACTGTAAACCAATCCTCAAAGGATGGATTTCTTATTTGCTCTAAAAACACTGCCTCACTTTTGTGCAGCCACTACTGAGAAGTCTGAAACCTAGCTACTGTTTAGATTAATTTAATTTCCCCTTAATATTCATTAAATACTAAGCTGTTAGTTTACGGCACCTCAAGATGAGTGGTTAGAGCTGATTTTTGGAAAAAGTAGCGTTTGAGTGCAAAACCCAGCGTGCAGGGGATGTTCACGTCATTTCCTTTGGGCTATTTTAAGCAGCTAGCAATGAATCAGTTCAGAAGACCTGATGTCCTCTGGCCCATGAGTGGGGGGGACCAGCAGGCATCTGCACCCATCCCAAGCCCCAAGAAGAGGGGGACAAGGTCTCTGAGCACCTCCATCAGATGGCAGCCAGCCATGGGCTTGCCTGGAGTGGGACTAAGCCTGGGATCAGCAGCAGCGAGGAGGAGAACAGGAGAGGAGGAAGGGCACCGTGAGGCTGTCTGATCCCACTGCCCCACAGCCACACTGGGAGGCACCAGTTCCACTGTCAGCTTGTGCTTCCCATGTCCCCTCTGCAACAGCCAAGCCTGCTCTCACCTTGCTTCCCAAAACATTTGGTGGGTTGGATGGTGTTTTTTTTCAATTGCATATGAAAATTCAGGGGGTGGGGAAACCTTAAAAACACAAGTTGGAACGGTGACACTCAGACTGCAGAATGCTTGAAATAACAATTTTTTTGGCAAACATGGACAACTCTCACATCTCACTAGAATTAACTTTTGACCTCCAGACCTCAGAGAGTCGGAGTTTCAAAAAATGCAGCTTTGCACAATGTGCACTGAATTATTGCAGTTCTCGTGTGCATACAGTTGGGTAATTATGTATGCAAAAGTTTAAATTAAGGCCAGAACAGACAATGTACTTCAAAACAATCTGAGTTTAAAAAGTGTGAGTTGTTTTGTTGCAGTGAGTTAAGCTGAATGCAACAAAGCATTTACCAAATAAAAGCTCTGCCTCTTCCTTTGTGTAATGATCCCATTGTCCAAAGTACAGTCCTTTGGCACCCCCAGTTATACACCACTGCCTTTAGCATCTGCTGAAGATCCACTGCAGGAGGAGGACAGCACATTATGGCACGGTTGCAGGGCCTTCAGTGAAAAAGGGTCTAATTTAAGAGGGCATTTGCAACTCTCCAGTGGATTCATCTGATGCTCTTGATAGTGCCTAGTTACTACATTTATCTAACCACATATTGACATTCTGGGTATATGGGAAAAACCTGGGAAAAGCCAAAGTGATGATACCCTTAAGCACAGCACCCTGCAGCTGTTCTGGAGAGATTAATTTTCAAAACATGGGGCAAGCCCTTGGCAAACTTGTAATTCCTACTTTGAGAACTTGGACAGGCTGGTCTGCATGAAGGTTCAGGGTGTATGGCGCAGACATGAGGTCACCCTTCCAGGCTCATTAGAGCCACAACTAAGCAAAGCTATCACTTTTCAAACACGGACGTAAGGGGAAAAATATCAGCATTTCCATGCATGTTTTACTTTAAATAGTTGCTACTTGCTCATCCTTCCCATAGCTGAAAATTACCTACATACCTAAAAGCATACACTTGTTATGTGCCTGCATACATTTATTTAAAATAGCTTATGCATATATAACACAGACACACAAAAGTTCTCTGATGCTTGCTCCTGGAGGGGTAATAACACAGAAATATTTAAGATGATTCAACAGTGGACGGCTCAGCAGATGTCTCCAGCATGGTGCAAGACATTAACGTCTGCTGACTCATCATCGCAGTTAATTCGTGGCTGGCTCATGTTCCCGTCATCTCAGCAGCAATTTAGTACTTGGTGAATTTTCTCTCATCAGGAGTAAATGTTATCACAGACTTGTGATTATGTGCTATTTGAAACTGGTAGAGCTAAAGCCATGTGTGATAATAAAAGGTAATTGTTTACCTTTGAAGTTGATATCTATGGCCTTCGTGGCACTCTGCAGGAAATTGGGCCAGTCCATGACCGCTCGGGCAGTCGGGCTGCGGTTGACACCCCTTTTCAGGGCACGAAAATGAGGTGGGTGCAACATGCAGAAGTTGAAACAAGCTAGTGGCACTTTTATAGACTTGTTTTCCCCTACTGAGTGAAGCTGAACCCACTAAAGAATTCAGTAAGGGAAAGGTTCCCTTTCTATTTAATGTAATGACATTGCTGGCTAGAGTCGAGTAATCGAATTTTCTTCCAGTGGAAGGATGAGCGATGCAATACCAGCTATGCACCCATAAGCACACCTGAGCATAGGCACGAGTGTCACAGACACAGTGGAAGGCGGGGGAGTGTGTCAGCGTGGGGGTGCCCAGTGGCTTGAGGCCAGCCCTCAGCCAGCAGCACAGCCACCTGCGCGGGGCCCGGCCACGCTCCCTGTGAGCAATGCCGCAACATCAGAGGCCACCGTGTCCTGGGACAGGGCACAGCCAGCATTATCTCCGTGTCTGGGATTGATGCATGTCAGCTGATGGATACCCTGCAGAAGATAGCATTTCGGGTGCTTCGGGGGCAATTTTTCCTTCAGCAAGCAGAAGCTGGGGTGCAATTTCATGCCATCCTTCGGAAGTAGATCCACCAGTGCCCAAAACTGGCTCTGCAGTTACTGGCCTGGCTGCAGGCAGACAGAAACTGCATTTACCACGAATTCCCTGATCTAAGAAACAGAGAAAGGTGTAAATCAGAAGTACCAGTTGAAGGGATTTAGTGTTGTAACGTATGCTATTAACATGCTGTTAGCTTTCACAACTCATTTTCAGCGGATTATAACTACTCCTAACAGGAATGGCCAGGGAGATGAAGAGGTCTCAACATTTTTGACTGCTTTTCCTTTTTCCATCTTATCCTCCCAAACAATCCACATTGGAATTCATAAATAAAGACATATGCACATTTGGAGCATGTTCAGATCAATTATCCCACATCATTTTTTTTGGAGCTGGGAAGAAGGTATATTGCCTAAACGGTAATGCCTATGGATCTTTAATATTAATGTGATGCTCAAGAGATAATTACTTCTCATGAACCGGAATGAGTCTGGCCAAAAAGGTTGAACACATCCAAAATTCAGCTGATTTGAGTGCAGCTAATTCTGGCTGAGTTTTTTTTTCCCCTTCTGGACACACTGCCAGATGTAATAGAAAGAAACCCCATTGAAACTGGCTGAGGATACGTATCATATTCTGATTGGTAACAGATTTGCAGATTATTGGACAGGGGAGGAGAATTCACTAAAAAACAAAAGTCAGTTAAAATACCATCATGGTTCAAGCACAGCCCCTCGAAAAAGTAAGAATCTTTCCCAAGAGGAATCCTCACGTGGAAGCCTACCTTCTGCCCTAGCACAGGATCCCAGAAGGAAGAGAAAGGAAACCATTTACTGCAACCCTGCCCATGGCTGAATGCAAGAAAACTCTGGTGCCAATAGGACTTCTGGAAAAAGAAGAAAAGATTAGGTTTGGATTGAACTAAAACCTAGGAGTGTCAGACCTGTGGCAGGATGCTTAGTGGTTAACTTACAGGGAATGGCAAGGTTCAAAGCCTGAGGAAATAAAAGCTGCCTCCATCACTTTACAGAGGGAAAAGCATCTCTGTCTCTTGTATGGGAAGGGTGTGAGAGCCCTTCGCGTACCTGCCCTGCAAAGAAACACTGAGCCCAGCTAACACAAGCACAGCAAGTTAATTCCTGCAGCCTGGAGAACTGCTCCCCTCCATGGGACAGCGTTCCAGAAAGCTGCCCAAAACAGGGCTGGTGAGTAAGGAAAGCAGCTCCCGGGCGGCCCAGCTCTGCCCTGGCTCCTCCGTCCTGCTGCGGATGAGTCATGTACAGAGCCGGAAAGGAAATAAATGCAAACACATGGTGGTCAAAATGGCTTTCACAGAAAAGAAAACATTGGGCTGGAGCTGCTGTGGGTGTGCAGCGTGGAGCTGGCCCTTGTGGGATGGGCACCTCTCGGCGTGCAGCTTTGTGCAGCCGTCTGCCATGGCACAGGCAGCTACCAACATTTCCAGGCTTGCTAAAGCTGTTTGCCAAGGTCAGGTTAAATATATAATTTCTTCATAATTGGGTTTTAAATGTTTAATTTACATGGTTCTGTTTGACATAAAAGAGGCTGGAAGAGGGAAAGAGGGGCGGCAGAGCAAAGGAGAAAGCCAGCAATCCTGGATTCAGCAGGAGTGGAGGGACGTAAGGGGAAAAATCTATCTGGAAAGAATACATCTGTCTACTTCTAATATTAAATGCAAATATACACTTGAACATATAGGTTACACATTCAGATATGGAAATATCATATATTTATTCCATGCCACTTTTACTTCACTTCCTCATGCAAGGACTGTTCAATGGTTTTTAATTGCACTATCGCGTCCTCACGTCTCCATAGCACCTCCTTGCAAAGGCAGGTGACAGATGAACTGTGGTGTAGCAGATCCCTCCTGCAGGAACCCCCTTTTCTTTGCTTTGGAATAAGGATTTTAGCTGGGCTTTTTTAAAGGCTGGTACTTCTCCTCAAGAAGTACTCCTGCAGCTGCTCTTGCTGAGCTTTCTGCTCTGACAGGAGTGTAAAAGCACCCCCATAATTTTTATTTTGGTGGTCTGACAGCATTTTCCCAATAAATTAAAGGCAAAAGACAACGATATTTATAAGAAAAGTTCTCAAAATTTGATAATGGCAAAAAAAAAATTCTCTCCTGGCAAACTTTGTCTGCTCCTCCACCCAGAATGATGTGACTTTTTACAAACCATGTGCCAGTACTGCAGCTTCCTAAAAAGTTGATCTCTAAGCATAGTCAACCTAGTGATTTTTACCAGTCTCCTCTACCAACACAGTCTGGATCTTGCTATGTGTTCTTGGGCCTTATTCCTTTTACCATCTGGGAAGACCTTTCCATAAACAAAGAAGATGCCCTGTTTTAATAACACAGTGTATCTCCAAAGTCAAAGAAAACGCTCATGATTAAAGATGCTCACGGAGAAGGGCCATGACTTTTCAAATGCCTGAGTGACAAAATAATTCAACCCGTTAATATTACTACTTCAAAATTGAGAGGATTTCAGTGGTTCTTGCCAGAAATACTTTACATGTATGTCATCGATCTAAGGTTCTTATTTTCTGATGAATACCCACATACATGTCAGGTGTAAAGGTGTAAGAGAACAGCCAGCCACGGCATGTTTTGTTAGCATGAGGCGAGATGCTCCACTCAGCTTTTGCATAACTATCCAGCCATGATTTTAAGTATTCAATTCTACTTGTATGACTTCTTAAAATTCCCTGCGATATAATTATACTGATGGGAATGCAGAAAGATAATTGCTTTTAGAGAAAAGTTTCTCTTTTGTTTCACATTCATCTGGCTTCCATAAACAGAACGGGAGACCTTGAACAGCAGCAATATGCATCCATGTGTCTCTAGCTATTTATTTACAAAGCTAGACCTTGACAAATCTAATTTGTTCAATAAAATTAAAAAGTATGCACAATAATTCATTTAGACAAAAAAGCTTGAAAAGGAACATCACTGGGAGCGTGTCTCATCACTGGAAGTGATCAGCTGATTCCTGAAGAATTGGCAGGTGCTCTCCTTTTGGAAAGCAGCTGTGAGGTAGTACTTAGGAGAGGAAAAAAGTGAGCTAGGAATCGGAGTAGTTCTTTATTCAGACAATAATTATACAAATTAGATCCATGAAAGCCAGAGAATGACTGTGCCTTGAACCCTGTCTGTGTGCATAGAACAATGGAGAAATTAATAATTAAATCTATTACATATGCTCATAACTCAGCACAAAAGATACTTCACGAGCTCAAACAATTCTGCATTTTCATTTGAATAAAGCTTTCACACATTTTTTTCTCATTAGATATGTATTATATTTTAAATTTAACAGCTTATTTTGTTGCCTTTATGCCTTGAATTAATAAGGCTACACTTTAATGCACTAATGTTGAATAGCATTAGCATGCTTTACAGTCATTACTTGGTGGGGGCAAAAAAAATCCCAAGTTTCCCAGTGGTGAAATCAATTTGCCCATAACTTCCTGTCTCTCATAACCTCTGCTAGCATAGCTTGAAACTTTGCGCTGCTTTTCGTACCAAAAGACTTGTTTATATGTTCTGGCTGCGGCTGGGGCAGGATCTGAAGGTAACACTATTCCATTAAGTTTGCACAAACAGTTCAGGAACAGACTGAAATCTTTTCAGCCAGTTAAAGCAATTAGCAGCCAGATACACCGACCTAATGCTATTTCCTTTGTAAGAAATAATTTAGCCTCAGAAACACAGATGGCTCAGTGAGTTCTGACCCAGAATTATTTTCCTTTGGCCGGGTGGGGGCTGGTGGGGGCGCAGAGCAGGGCGGGGGCTGGAGGACCAGCCGACTTCGCCCCTTCCCCGCTGGAAAGGAGGACTGGCTGCAGCATCTGAATGCCGAGGGTGGAGGGAAGAGGATATGGGGGAGAGAAACCACTGAGAGACTTCAGACGTAAAAATTACTGAGAGCTCCTCCAAAGTCCTCTTCCTAGATGGAGGCTGACTCCGGGCCCTCACAGCCTGCAGCCCACGCAGGCCCTCCGATGGCTGCCAAGTCAAATAACATTAATTGCATTACAGATTGCAAGCAGAATTCGCTGTTCTTTTCAACTAAACCCAAGACTTTCCGTTTCCATTTTGTTTGGGGAATTTAAGCGGTGTGCGTGTTCCTACCGCCAGCCAGGATATGGGGTTAGGAAAGGGGTGGCAATCGCTCACTCAGAGACCAAAAGCAGATCTGTAAACTTGAGAAACCAGAGAGAGTAGCTGAAGGAGCAGGCTTGAGACTGCCAGCTGTGGGCACAGGAGCCTTGGAGGAGGCTGGCTGCCCCTCACACACCCTGCGCAGTGCAGCCCGACGGGGACGGCTGGACCCTGGTCCAGTGTGGAGGGTGCAGATGCTGCTGTGCCTCGCCACAGGTGCCCGCAAACCTCCTGCTCCCCAACATGGGGCACCCACACCCGTGCTCCCTCTGCCACTATGGGAGGCATCAGTGGGGTCATCCTGCGGGGGATACTGAGCCACGGCATAGCCCTCACCCATCCCCAGAAACAGGAGTGTGGGACAAGCAGTGCTGAGGCTGTTCCCTGAGCACCAGTGGGGAAACAACCCATCTCAGGGGGGCACAGCCATGGCTAGTGGTGCTTCCCGCAGCAGCACACAGGGGAGTGACTTTCAGCATCACAGCATAAAATCCCCCCACTTCCCCATAACTTTTTGGAGTAAATTTTTAAAAGTTTAAGAACTTCTGTAGGAAAACCAAATGCCATATTTAACTTAAACACTTTACATCATCCTATTATTTCCTCAGAAATCGATGATACAGAAATGGATGCATGTGTCCTGTCTCTTTTTGCTTAGTTGCATGTCGCAATTCAAAATCCCTAACACTACTCAGTGTTAAAGTACTTTGCAATTATTAGGACGGCTCCCATTGTCTGGCAGCCTCCAAGGAGAAATGAACTCCAGTTTTTGGAGTGAACAGAAATTCTGACAAACCCTCCCATCAGTCATTTAACATGGGAAGACTCCAGTCCTCTTGAAAACCTCCTCGGGATTGCTCACCCTGCTCCATCAGCTGCAATGCAATACACATTTCGCACTGCAGCGTCCCTTCCAGTGGCATTTCAGCTGAACAGAGATGTTAGACTGTCATGCTTATTTAAGCAGAAGGGTTATCACTGTTCCTTCACACAATACAATATAGCTCAAAGGTGCAGTAAGAAGCCCCAGAAATGTGCCAAAAAGGTTTGTGAAAATAAACAACGTCAATTTGCTCCTTTAAGTATCATCATGACAAATTTACCGGGAGGCTGGAGAGATAAAATGCAGCACTTTAAATACCTAAACTAATCAATAGAGAGAGCAGAGCGTGCAATCCATTTTCTGAGAAGGGCAACCTTTTAAGGTTAATTCTTCATTCATATAAATACAATGCGAGGGTCATTATTTAACTTGAAGCAGCCCTTCATTAAACTATAATAATTGGGCTCAATTTAGCACTAAAATGAGCCACCCCAAGCAGCCGCCTTCCTGCAAACGCGAGCCGAGCGCGGGAAGGCCGCGTGAGGGCCNCGGCCGCTCGGCCAAAGGCCGCGGAGCGAGCAAGGCCGGGCTGTCCGCCCCCTCAGCGCTTCGGTCCGCCCTCACCGCCCTCAGGAGACAAGGGCAGCGGGGAGCAGGGCACGGCGGGGCGGCAGGAGCAGTCTGTCCCTGCCGACCCCCCGGACCCCACAGCTGCCTCCCGCCGGTGCTCCGTAGAATCACAGAATCATTAACGTTGGAAAAGACCTCTAAGGTCTTGGAGTCCAACCATTCGCCTAACACTGTCAGGTCCACTATTAGACCATGTCCCTAAGTGCCACACCTGCGTAATTTTTGAACACTTCCAGGGGTGGTGATTCCACCACTTCAGAGCCTGACCAGGACTGAACTCAGCAGCTGCAGGTTTATCTGTCCCCAGATCCAGCTAAGAACGTCATCTGGTTAAAGACTAGGCTTTTTCGTGATAAAGAGACAAAAAGCGCAAATGATCTTTCTGATTACCAGCCATGTCACTGTGACTGTGCGACCGCCACCTCCTAACATGGGCAGGGGGACAGCGAGCAGCCTGCTCACACAGCACCCAGTGCCCACAGCCTCCTCTCCCCACGCCCGCACGGACAGATGTCCTGCCGCTGCCCCGGCCTTGGGCAGCCGGGTGTAAGTCCCTGTTTGCAGAGGAGGGTCTGAGCAGGGAGGCCAGGGCTGCGTCCCACTCAGACACCACCCTCCCAGGGCTCTCTGGCAGCACAGGACTTCAGTCATTTGTTGGCCAGATCATTCCATATGTTAGTGCCAACAAAATAAATTTCCTGTCTGACCTTGAGGAAGCCACTGGATTTTGCCATGCCTCATTTTTCCCCTTTATAAACCAGAGCTAAATACTTTTTATAACTGTATAATAGCACTGTAAAAATCCACTGCTGTTTCCATTGTGCTCATCTCTGAGTATCCCTCCTTTTGTAACGCATCTAATTTCTGACCCCTAATTAACTCAGCTGCTACTCCCTCACCCTTTAAATATTGCTTAGAGAAGGAAACAAAGTCTCTGTGACTAAGCAAATAAGCTTTTCTCAAACCCTTCTCTCAAACACTGGCCACTGGGATCTAAGTGACACTGGGGAGCACCGGTATCATCAGCATCTGCTGAGGTGCAGCACCCAAATGGGGACAGATACAACCATCCCCACAGTCCCGGGACAGGCACTGCTCTGGCGGCCACTGGCATGCCACGCCGTCGGGGTTCATGCACAGTCAACTTCACAAGAAGGAAAAGGATTAGCAGCACTTCTGGTCAAAGCAAAGGAGATAGCACGAGTTCAAAATGACTTTCCCGTGACCACACAGGAAATCTGCAGTGAGATGGAGGGTATGACCGGAGACTTGTGACCACGGCTCACGCTGGGCACAGCAAGGGGCCACCCCTTCAGCAGTGGCGGAAAGGTACACGCACATGCTTCTGAGATATGGATACAGAGTGAGCTTAATGCCTTTCCTTGGCATAACCCATCTGCAGTGTTGCTGCAATTGGCCTAAAAGGTGAATTAGAAGTGAACTCTGTCTCAGCACTTGCATTGGATTTCTTTCTTTGGACTTCATTTCCCATATGCAGAGCATTACTTAAATCTCGTGAACTGAATTTTAAAAAGAAAATAAATTCTTATGCCTATTAAATCCCAACAACCCAAACATGAAACAGGTCTTTTGCCTTTTGTGAGAGTCATCTGCAACACACAGCCATGGAGGGTCTGTCCCCTGTGTGTGCTGGCGGCAGCCAGCAGCAGTTCCAGGCAGGAACTGATTTCACTGGTTCACCAAAGGTAAGTGCATTAGCACAGATCCCTGCCTGAGATGACAGAGAAGTCAGGGCAAACACAGGAGACACACGACACCTTCAACAAGAAGGCCAAAGGCGGCAGCAGAACCATGGGACTCTGCTGGGTTGGCAGGGCGGGGATTGCTCAGCAGTGGGGGTAAAGGCAGCGTGTTCCCAGTGAGCACTACAGATGTCCCGTGCCCGGGACATAAAGATTCTTCTATCCCCATAAAAATGGAAAAACTTATTTTGAAGGGCAGGGGGGAGGCGAGCAGAGAGATGTAGAAACAAATGGGTTCAAACAAAGTTTTATGAGGAGAGCTGGAGTGCACTCAGCCTGTAAAACAGCCCACGGTAGTGTCAGACCACCACTGGGCAAAGGTACTTCATGATGGTGTATAATCAGGTTTTATGAGAGGGATACCACTGTCAACAGGTGACTGAATAGCTTTTTGCATGATGGACCTTGCTAGGGATCAGCAGGGAGAAAGACAGAGACAGCCATTTACCTTGACATGCTTCTTCCACACAAGCCAAACTAATTGCACACGTCAAAAGGAAAAGGCAACGCATGGCTTTCATCCGCTCCTGATAACGATCAGATAGGGCTCTTCCTGTCTTCTCCAGCAGCCCTTCCTCCAGCATAGCATGCAGAGGAGGAACAAAATACAGCTTTGAAGGTCAGGTAATGGCCTAATTAAAGCAGTATTCCAACTCCAACGCTGTGGCCCTGCCCTTTTAAAGCACAGCACCGGGTCAGGCTGTCAGTTGTGGTTTAGTGCACTGGTGCTGTTAGCACACCCCTAGTAATATGCTCTTTGGCTTAACGTGGGTCATTTGACAAGGGGGTTTCTAAATAATTGCAGCAAGTGCAAAGAGACACATGTTAATTTTAAAGCAGTTATTGCCCTGTGAAGGGTCCCTACCCCCAACCCCGCTGGAGACGGGGAGAGCTTTCAGAGGTCATGAGAGCAGGTCTCCCCTTCAAAAACCAAAGCACCGAGTGGGTAGTCAGGGATGGGGAGGACTCTACAGTGGCCTTTACAACAATGGTTAGGCAGATTTTCAATCTGTTACTTGCCCAGAGTCCCCAAAAAGTGTGCAGTGGTCCTGTAGGTGTGGAAAGCCCTAGGAGCATCATTCTCTAAAACAGATGTGATGTTCTAGCCCTCAGCTTGCACAGGCATGTATTTATGGCCCACTGGTATTTCTTTGGAGTGTAGGGGGAGGTCGTATTCCTTTTGACAGTGTTACTGCATGGCAAGGGCACAGGTGCTCTTGGGCATGTTTTTAGTTAGATACAGGCCTGAATGTATAGCAAAAAATGAAAAGGTTTTTTTGGCATGATCTCAATCCAATATCCTCATGCCTTCACTTTGTATGACTAATCCTTGCTAGGGCAGGGAAAGATGCTTGCTTTCTTTTTCAAAATGGAGTAAAATAACCTCTTTTTACCCTGTTAAATATTAATGGAGTTTGGGCAAGAGGGATGTCGGTCTGGGAACAAAAGTGCGCAAGTTCTGTCTAATACGATGCTTTCTGTGTCTCCCCAATTCCTTCCACCAGCTGCATACTTCACCACAAGGCTAGCTGAAGACAGGACTCTGAAAACACCACTGTTCCCAACAGCTACAGATGTCCAAAAGGATCAGATCACCTTCTCTGATCTTCTTCTCCTTGTTTTTTAAAGCGGTTAATGTAGCAGGCAAACAAAGAAGGTAATTGTGACATTTCTTTTCTCCAATCACACAAAACTTCAGAAGCAAGAATCGGACCTGGGGGGAGAAAAGCAGGCGCAATTGCTGCACTGTAATCCCCTAATGCTGCCAGCACAGACAGCTGTTCCTGTTCTGACTCTTTTCCAAATCAAAGGAGTTCGTTCCAACTTCCAGAAAGTAGTTGTATATTGCTTTATTTCCCACTTCAGGGCCTAGGATTCATTCTGGAGTCCCAAATAACAACATCTTGTTCCCTGATACGGCCAACAACAGCAAGTTTGAGGGATTCATAACTCATGACCAGTGCTGCAAATACAGCACTCCCCTGACACCCACACCTGTTCTTTGACCCTTCATGGTACCTGAAACGTGACAGGCAAGTACAAAAATTAAATTCTGTATTAAGACATAAATTATTACTTTATTATATTAAAATGCTAGAGGTTAGCACACATTAATTGGGAACATTAGTCATGCCAAGGTAGAAAGTTATATGGGAAGATTAGCGAAAAGACATAGGAGGAGCCTGTGCAGGACTCAGGAGGTCTGAATTCCTGGCTCCTCCACAATGTTCCTGCCTAGCTGTAGGCAATTCAGATATACCAACACCACTGCTATATTTGCAGGCACCACACTCTTGGCTTAGGAGTGCAGTGAAAAGCCCGATTTTGCTGTTATCCCAGGACAAATCAGTATCAAAATACCTCAGCAGGTACCTCAGCCAGACCCACCGGGTCTAGGCCTTGTTCCTCCAAGCTGTTCCTGTTTGCTGTGCCTGACAGCTGGCAGCAGCAGAGAGGGGAATCCAGCGAGCCATTCCCTCCCAGGCCCAGGGCAGCCCTGCCAAGGCAGCAGCCGGCCACGCTGTAGCTGCGCGAGGGGTGAGGCCGCACACAGGCAGCAGCAGGGGTCAGAAGATGCAGCTCCTCAAACCCCATCAGTGTTTCAGTGCCTTGTTTCTGACACAGGACAACAGTACCAGATTTTCTAACCAAAACATTACAAAGGATAAGGGGACTTTATTCGATACTATCCAGCAATAAGTAGATATTCCGGCAGCCATATGGCAATACCTCTTACCAACACAGGCTTCCTTTGGATCTGCAGCACCATTGCTTTATGCGCCGATAAAACCATTTCTGTGCAATAATACTAACACAGCTCTTTAGCTAATCGATCTACAAAGAACAAGCACCTATACTGCCCCAAAATTGGTAAAGAAAGTGCTTACCTGATGGAGAGGCTTTTCTCTACTGGACAGATGATGATGACAACAGGTGGCCAGAGATGAGAAATGGAAATATGAGACATGCAAGATGCAGCAATTCACCTCTGGCATCTGTGTTTGTCTACTTGCTTTGCACATGCAGGGTGAAACATCTGTCTCTGATGAGTAACTGTGGGGAAGTTACTTAAACTTCTCAGTTATGCTCTGTGTCATCTGAGAGACCGGAAAATCATAATTCCTAAAACTTGACATCAATATCCTGCAACTAACCTTTCTCCTGCCTTTCAATAGACAAATCTTCGCCAAGCAGTCAGTTTTTACCATCTCTTGGATATTCTTCACAGAAATTTGAGACATCAACAAATGCTAATAAATCTCTTTATTTGATGCATTTATTGAGACTTGATGCATCAGCAGATGAAGTCTAGAAACCAACCCGCAGGACCCTAAGAAACACTCCTAATCTGAAGGGACATTCAGAGAGTGGAATCCTATCAGTTCTGAAGTGATGTGGGTAAGGATTTGTACCAGCTTTAGGCAAGGCAAAAATTTGGTTTTGTTTTTAATTTAGATTGCTTGAACTTTGTTTCTCAAAAATCCTTTAAGATTACCCCAATGGCCTGTTTTTTGTGGTGGCAACATCCCATGAAAACCAGCTATTTATTCTTTGAGGGCTCCCCCTGCCCCCACCTGATTTGGAAAGAACAGCAGTATGGGGTTTTTTTGATTTATATGGAAAGAGGAAACCACCCTGGGCAAAAAAGGCTACAGTCAG
Organism: Mohoua ochrocephala; assembly: GCA_013398855.1. Lineage (NCBI taxonomy): Eukaryota > Metazoa > Chordata > Aves > Passeriformes > Acanthizidae > Mohoua > Mohoua ochrocephala. The sequence continues at coordinate 91,053 of VZTA01021944.1, forward strand.
CAGAAGCAGCACTTTGTCTTCAAAGACTTAAGACACAAGGCTCCCAAATGATTAATGTTTCTAACTCACATTTTTCTTGCAGATGTGATTACAGAAGAGAATATGAAGAGGAAATGATTTTAAAAAAAATGTTAGAAATGTATATATGTATTTTCATAACAAGGCATGAAACAACAGAAAACAATTTTCTGGGTGGTTTTAAAAGAATAAAGTCAACAATTACAAACTCAGATGCCAAAGTGTTGCTATGGTAATACCTTGGCACAAAACTAGATATTCTGCTTTCCTAGAAAGTTACTGATACTTGCTCAACCTGAAAAAAAAAAACCCCATGAACAATTTATTACATAACTACATATTAACTTAAATAGCTAAATTCAGGCTCCACACCTGAAAAATTGACAAATACTGTCAAATATCACACCACTTAGTTTGCATTGCTTTTAGCTATGGAATATCACAGACTTAATAAATTTTAGAACATTAGGTATGGCTGTGGTACCCAGGTGCCCATTTCCCAGTCTCCTGCAGTATGTTTGGAACTGGACAGGAAGACTTAAGAGTTTTCAGTCATTATTTCAATTTGGATAAACAAAATGAGATTGGCATGGGGGAGCATCTACCAGCGCAGCTACAGAAAAAAAAGCACATTCTTTTGGATTTTGGACACATCTTTTTCATGCATATGATAAAGGACAAGAAAGAGTTTAAATTACCACACACAAGCCGGACATGAAATGATGAAATTAATTTGAACAATCATCTGTGAACATCTATGATAAACCATGATGACATCAGAGTTTCTCCGTCCTCTCTTGGTCACAAGGTACACAATTGCCTTGGAAAACATTCTTGTCAAAGGAGCAACAAGCTTTAACATCAGGATCTTTCATTGCAGAAAGCTCTTTTAAACTTGTTTCCTAGGTACTGAAACTGAGTACAGCCCCAGCTGTACTCAGATGCTGAGAGACACAAAGAAGCTGGGTTTTGAAAGTGCATTCTTGCATCTGCCTGTGCCTCTGACTACTTACAAGGTTTTCAACCTTGTCTTCAAAAGCTGCCTTTGGCCTTGTAATTCACTCTTCATTTTTCTTGAACATTCCTCGACGGGTGAGCTGGGGAGGAGGGGGTATAGAACCAAAGATGCACATAAGCTTACTGCAAAGCTTTGCTTAATAAAACATGTTGATTGCAGCCTGATTCTCATCTTGTCAGGCACTTTTCCTGCACAAAGATTAAAAAAAGAAAAAATATCCCCCCCAAGTTAAATATCCTTGCCAGATAGAAGGGGTAAATGTATCCAAACTGTTGTATGCAGCGTCAGCAGCACACGTGAGCTGATGCAGCGCAACACGCGAGCGCTGTGTCCCCCACACACCGGACACAGACCTCCAGGGCCACCACCTCTCAAAGGTGACCCCGAGTAAACATCAAGTTTGATAAACTCCATACTGGAGCGTGATCTCATGTCCTACAACAATACCTGCAAGATAAGACTTGTTCTTTGGAAGGCTTGTGAAGGAACAAAAACTAGCACGCTATCTCACAGAGCCAGCTGAGAAAAGGGAGAGACTGAACACAGATGTCATACACTCATACATATTTTTCCATACACTTGGGGAATAAAAAAATAAGGACACTGACAAAGAATGGTTGCTGGTGTGGGGAGGGCACCGACATGTTCCTGTTTTGCTCTGCTTTAAGGGGAAAACTCCCTGTTTGTCTTAAGAAAAAAAACTAACTCAAAAACCTTGTTGAAAAGTTTTGTGGAAAACATTTATAGCAATTTTTGCTGAACGTAAAACTCAGGTTTCCAACCATCTCTCTGAAGCAGCCTTTAGTATTAACAGATGTTTGGTTGGAATCTGCCTGAGACAGTGAACTCATTCTGAATGGACAAAAATAAAAGTGCAGAATTTTTGCTCCACATAATCTGAACGTGAAGATGCTTTCTCCCAGACTTCATGGATTTGACTTCTATCATGCAATTATTATTTTACCTTCAAGAAGCGAAGACCTCAAATGCAGAACACACGAGCCTCCCAGTCAATGCAATTTGCTTTTCCAGATCTATAGCTTAGCTGTAAGTAGCACTGGAGCAAAGTGCGGGAAGTAGGTATTTGGTCTGGGGTTATAAATAGGAGACATTTCATTTGGTGGTGTACAGGCCTTGCTTATAATAGCAGCAGCCTTGATGGCTCAGCTTTGAGTTCATTAATTCTGTCAAGAGAAGGCACTGAAGATCCAAAGCAGATAATTAGGCCAGAGATAGCCATCACAGCTGTTAATTTAGGCAATTACTGCAATATATAGTGGTTTATATTTCTGCCTGTACTCTCCTCTGTTCTTTACAGACTGTCTTCACAGATATAAATACACCCCTCCTTCCATATCAACTGCTTTACATCATGTTTGCCCATATTTACATCCATTGTTACACACTGCTGTGAGGCAGTCTTGACAAAGCCAGCCTGTAACTGCACAAGTCTCTTAGCACTTCAGCATTCTTTCTCCTCTTGCCAATTCTCCAAGTCATGCAACATTTTAAAAGTTATTAAATTCTAAATAAAGAAGATTAAGGATTCCAAATTCTATTCTGTGCTAAAAACAGCAATCAATAATTGTCAAGACTATAATAGTGCCTTTAGGCCCTCTAGGCCATTATTCTCTACACTAGCTTTTCTCTTTTTTTGGTAAAGAGACAGTTTATAATATTTTCCAGTAACTGCTGCATCAAACTCAGAGTTCGGATAGAGTTAGAGCATTCAAATTACCATACCAAATTAGGTATGTTTCTCTTTCAAAACAGAACAACGTTTTTCATTATTAATACTGAAAGTATGTTTGAAACAACACATGCATGTATCCAGCACAGTAATGAATAATTTCTTAAAACATTAGAGGAATGCAATACCTGCATACTTGAACTATAACCACAACTCCCACGAATCACCATTTTAACCTATTTTGTTCCCAGATTTTAAATTTTTTTTCAATAGGAAGATTATTCTCTGTGCAATTATTTTGACAGTCATATTTATTACGAAAGGTTAACGTCTGTGCGTAGCAAATGTGAGAATGGATTCGGGATCAGCCTTGCAAGTGTGCAGAAAACGGGCAGAGAATGTTTATCACAGTATTTTCCATTTTTATGAGGATGCAGTTGGTTATTATGACAAGGTGAAAGGTCTCAAAGCCTTCATTTTTAGGCCACAGGTGTTCTTTGTAGAGGTTTTTTTAATAAAGAGTATTATTAGTCCTTTAAATTAGCTCTTATTGAAAGTTACCACATCTGCGTTATGTGGTAATGAAGCTGGGGGAGGAGGTCATAGCAGGGGACTTGTGCTTGAAGAAAACATCTGGGCATTGCTTTGACATTCACTAGCAACTTTTTATTTTATTAAAAAGTAAGGAAATTATACTGAAATCAATTGCAAGATGCAAACAATAAATAAAATGAAAATACAGGATCTGAAAAAAAATAAAATTGGTTGGAACAAAAACCACCTTTTCCTTCTCTTGCTCCCCTCCCATGAATTCCGACTGCTGAGATTAATTACATGTGCAAATGGCGGCATCAGTTAAAAAATGGTTCAACCAGTACTTACCACGTACACTACAGTCATTCTCTCTTTCAGAGGGGGAGCTACTGTCATTTTAAATATAGCTTTTTATTGTATTGCAACTTTTTTTGGCTGTCATTTTATTTATTACATCATTTCAGAGACAGGTACAGTGACCTTAGGAAGTCCTGTACCTTTATATAGGCAATTTTTCCCTCCACTTCCCCCTGGCTGATAAAAGCAGAGAGACTGTTTCCTGTGCACAACTACACCTATCACTTCCATTCACAGGAGTAAGGAAAAGTCTATTTTCAACAAAAGGGGGATTTAAAAGCCATCAAAATCCTCAAGTGGAAGTTGCTGAGTAATTGCATGACGGTTCTTAATTGTCAAGACTGATAACTACGTATTAGGAACTACTGCATTAAGAAACTTGGCAGGGTCAGATGATGTTCAGCTCCATAGCACACACACTCAGGGATGTTTATAGGGCAGTGGTTATAGTATGCCTCAGAAATCCTCAACAGCAGTATACCCAGGCTCACTATATTGTCTTGTTCTAAGTCCTTGCTTATGAATGCAAATGACATTTCTAGTCTACTCAAGTTCTTACACCACTCTCATCAGCACTGCGGTAACTGAGGATGTTCCCGTACCACAGCAATCAGTTGGTCATTTGGTTCCCTCAGGCAGGGAAGCACAAATGTATCAATCTACTGTTTTAATGCCAGTTTTCTGTTCTTACAAATCTTGGCTTTAATATTAAGAATTTTTCATTGGCACTTTCAGCACAGTGTATACCCTCTGCAAACTTAAAACATACCTGGTCACAAAGCCATGCCAGTTCTAAGGACCTATAAACAGATTTGGTTATAGCTGTATGAAATTATTGCAGACGAGCTTCACTCCAGCTTGTCTCTCCCCTCCAAAATCACAATAGCTGCCAACAAAGTTCACAATACTGTATAACAACATGTTCCAGAAAAAAAGCATTCAATGTGAATGTGACATGCAAATATTAAGACAGGACACCAGACTTCTTTTCTTTCCCCTTCCCAGTGGGTGTTTTATTTTATAGCATTTGCATTAGGTAATCAACTGAAACACTTAAACAACAGAAAGCTGGCAGCACAGTGAGGAAAAATGGAGATTATTTCTCAAACAGCTGTGACAAAATGGTTTCAAGTTGGAATAGTATTGCACAAATGAATCAATTTATGGAGGGTGAGTGGGAGCAAGCATCTTCAACATGGATTGTGAGGAAAAAAGGCACTATTTAGCTGTGTGTGTGTTTAAAAAGAAAAAGGTCATGAAGCACAATCCATGTTTTTCAAAATTACATTCAGTACTGCTTTAGAAATGCTCAAAACCTGTCTCTTTTGCGGAAGCTACGGAAAGCTGCTGATGTAAATATCAGACAGTACAAGTGTACGAACATTTACAATTATGCTCCAGAAAAGTCTCAGGAAGAGGGCTCTTTCTATAAATACTGCTGCAAAGGTTACACAGTTGCATAGGCTTACAGTAAAGGAAGCATCCATCCAACTAAGCAGCCTTAAACTTTCTTTAAGTTTAGTCTCTAGTAGTCATAAAATATGCTCTAATTTTGAAGAGCTGAATTGGCAGTGCACTTGGATCAGGCTTTTCCATCGACTGCTTAAGCAGCACAATTCAGACAGTATCATCCACACACCTTTTTGCCATATACACCTTTAGCAACGCCAGGTAAGCTTAATGGAGAATTTTAACAGAAGTGTAAAGGAAAATAACTGAATTTTTCCTGACATAAGATAGAACTGCTCTGAGACCATCAACAAGCAAAAGTTTATTCCTGTAATGTAAAAATAGCTAGGTATTTTCAGAAAAAACTAAATACCCAGAAAAGGCATTTCGAATGACCAGGATGGGCTGGTTCTCCATCTCCTATTTTGTATAGCTATAAATTTTCATGTCTGTTTGAAAATGAAGCCGTGATCAGCAAACCAATAAAAGAGAGACTCCTAGAAAATCCACCCAGAACAAGCAGGAATGTGCACAGAGTACATTCTGCACCCTAGCCTTGGGTCTGCTTATAGATCCACTAACAAAATAGGAGTGAAATTGTTGTTGCATGGCTGCAGAACTATTAAGGGAAGGAGCTAAAACCACTGTTTCTCTCCTGTCAGCACTGCCCAGTGTATCGCAGGTGCCCCAGGCAGGCTGTGGGTACAGCTGTGTAGTCACCGGCACAGCGGGACCTTGCGCCTCCTGCCGACATCAAGAGTTTCAACAGGGCTACAGTTTTGCACAAAGTCTGGGCGGTAGTTTTGTACAGAAAGTACAGAAGTGTGTAACAAAATCTACTCTCAACTATATGTAGCTATATGAGCATTTCAGCACCTTTCAAATGAACTTAGCCCTGCAAAAAGCCAATCTCACTCCTCTACAGAGAGTACAGTGACTTCAGTTTCAAGATCCGTGTTCAGGAAACTGCATAGTAGTTTACTGATCATACAACCTGCAAAAACAAAATTTCACATATTGCTGCTTTCCTCTATGAGTCATTAAGGGAAAATAAATGAGATAAATCATATTTATATACTGTAAAATACTTTTAATGGTAACAACTTGGATTGTTTCTGTTTCCAAACAGAAGATGAATAGATCAGATTATTAAAGATCTGTAAAGCCCCTTTTCCTAAACTGTCTTTTAGGAAATCCAAGTCTGATAATTCTAAATTCAAATTATTCTAAGTTCACAGTTGGTTTTAATGGTTGCACTAGATATAAAAGTAGACAGTCTTGGTTCTTTCTGTGTTCTACAGATGATCACATCTTCTGAGCACATCTGGAATGAGTACTGCTCCAATTGTTGCTAGCATTTCTCAGAAATATTCCTAAAATTCTTGTTTGTCTCAACCTTAACAGCTCACAGCAAAGAACAGGAAGTGATATCTGATTAAATAAAATGTGTTATCTTACATGAACTATGAAAAATATATTGCTCTTTTAAAAGTTAAAAAAAAATTGCATTGTTCTATTGGTTTTGTTATTGAAGACTCATAATTAAGAAATTCCAAATCCTGGAAGGAAAAAAAGAAACATAACTTTTAAAATTGCTTACAGAATAGAAGGAGTTTCTGTAGACCCCACTGAAATCGGTAGAAGTTTTGTCTATTGTTTTCTTGTCAATAGAGAAGCATTTGTCTACATACCTATTTCATTACTTAGATGAATATTTTGTATTTTCACTTAGCAAGCTCTTCAGCTCTCTTAGAGGTGCTCTTCTGAAAATTCTGAAGGAGAGGCAAGAAGGTAAACTAATCTGAATTATGCTTAAGGAAAACAACATGGTAAAAAAAAAAAAATCTAACATAAAACGATCACTGAGCGGAAATCGTTTCTGGGATTATAAATATTTATTTTATTTTTTTAAAAAAAAGTGACTGCTTTTCAGTGAAAAATTTTAGCTCTCCATTAACTAATTTTTGTGTATGACTCCTCAGTTCCTTCCATTAGCTAGGAAACATGTCTTCATGTGTGACCTAACACATCCTATATCCAAACACATTGGCATTATTATTGATGTCAACAGACAAGAACTAGAACAGGAAGTCTTATGCATGGTTCATGCTATATAAATGGTAACTTATGAGAAGGAACTTCCCTGGTTATCTGGGAAGAACAAAGAGAGATCTATTTTTAAAATCAGAAGGGAAAAATCTAAGAAAACAAAGAAACTGCAAGATGTACTTGATAGTCTCTCGTTATCCTCTCTGTAATTGGGCTGTTGCTTTTGGCTGCAGACGTCCAGTTCACAGACCATTTTCCATTTCCTTTGTTTTCATTACAAGAACAAGCTGGTCAAAGAAACTCCACTCGGTAATTTTAAACTGAGCCTTCAGCATCATACCTTAGGAATTTAAACCTTTCTCACCATTGCTTTCTTTGTCTTCTCAGGGCCTTCCCAATCAAATCCTGTGAAAAGCACTTTTAAGAAAAGGCAGGTGTAAGTTGTGTAAATACTCGTATCTTTAAGAAAATTCAATAGGAAAAATTCTCGCAGTGCTCCACGGCCATTTGCTATAATGCAGTGGCCCCAAACATCTGTTCTCAAATTTCAATTTACTTCATCTACCAGGTGTTTCACATCGTTAATAATGGCAACTCACAAATTTACAACAGTCGCGTAAGGCAGTTACATAAATACAATTATGTCCATCAAGTTCACTGCATCTTTCTCAACAAGACTGCACATGACACTTTTCTTCTTGTTCTCTTACCCTACTGAAAGGATGAAGACTACATTTCTGTAAAGAGAAACCCCGGACAACATTCTGGTATTGAAGTCAGAGAGGTCACTGAAGTGCATTTCAGCAATGTCCAACAGTTAACTCAACCAGGAAGTAGATGTGATGTTTTTCACTTCACACATAACAGAACCGGTGCAAAAAACCCCACTTTAAACTAGTTACTTTTAAACCTTTTGGTCCAAATACATAAAATAAGCAGTATTTACAGCATTTTACTCCTTTTGTAAATGCAATGCTTTAAAACACGTTATAAAGCACCTCAGTAAAAATATTCTACAGATAAAAGTATTGAAGTAGTAGGAAAACCCTAGCCATACCACAGCTCACTAATAGAGTCATAATATGGATTCACCAATACCTCAGTTTACAATTATTACAAAGAATCCATGGAGAAACTTACTGAATTTACGATTTTTATACCACTGTGTAAGGATCAACTAGAACTGCAGACAATACCAAACTTCTTTGTCGTTTTCCCAACCTCAGTCAGTGGTGGTGGTGATTAAAAAAAACCAAAATAAAAACCCCACTGCTCTGATTCTTTAACTTTTTACAATATTAATGTGAAAATGACATTTTAACACTAATGAGTAGTTGTAATTTTTTAATAAAAACCACATATATAAATATGGGCAATTCCAGCAGCAGCAGCATTTCTCAGCAGAACATGATTAACCATCCCAATTAATATCATGTGACATGATTCACAAAAACAAAGCACAGATGTCAGCTAGTTATTAGGACTACTCATACTGTATATAACCAAAATTTCCATGTTGAAAGCTGGGGAAAACGATTTCCTCTTCACAGAAGTATAAATGAAAATAAATTGCTCTGAAAATCAAAAAAAGCATCAACAGAAGTGGTTTTTTGATTGTTTATATTTTCAAATAGAACTGCCGTGTATTAATTGCTCCGAATTACAGTGTAGATTTCTTCAGGTTAAGGATATTGACTCCCACTGAAAGTATTAGTTAGATAAAAGAAATGAAGCCTTTGCTTCTGGATTACCAACACAGCTATATCCAAAGCCCTGGAGGTGATCCACAACCCACTTTTCTCATAGAAAGAAATGTCTTGGAGGTCTACAAGCAATCTAGTTTCCATGGCTGAGGACTAAGATGATGATGTGACCAAAGATTTAGGTCCATAAATCTAACAATATAGCGTCCTTAGTTTGATTTAGGGTAAATCTTTTCATAGAAAAAGTTTTGAGCCAGAATATACAATTCTCCATCTTTTTCCCGAACTGCATGTGCTCTGACAAACTGAAATTGCTCCAGTGCAAATTCATAGAACTCATTCTCCATTTTCCAGATTTCAGACTGCTGTAGCTTGGCAATAGTTTCTTTTGTGGGAAGTTTTTTCTCAGTTGTTTTCCTAAGATGTGACTTCTTTCCTAAATGCAAAATGAAAGCAATAACTTCACTTTCAAGTTCACGTGCTAAAAAAACGTTTACAGTCCTTTTATTTACAGAGTTTTTATACTCTCAGCGTGTTGATAAACTACATGAGAAGGGACAGGCCTTAATCCAAAATTTATTAACACGACATGCAGAGTTGGAGAACTGCAGCCTCTCTCACTAAATGTTTACCAATTTTGCATCCATTCTTTCAATTCTTCCTCTTTGCTCTAATAAACTCAGGGAATGAACATTCATTTAAGGAATAAGATTGCTCCACATAATCTACGTGGAGCAACACTGGTCTTCCAAAATTAATTATTTAGATGTTAATCTGGTATCAAATGTTAAGAATTTCAGAAACTGCAGGAGATACTCCTTTCATAGAATCACAGAAACATTTAGGTTGGAAAAGACATTTAAGGTCATCGGGTCCAACCGCAAACCTAATACTGCCAAGTCCCACTAAGCCATGTCCCCAAGCGCCACACCTACACACCTTTTAAATACCTCCACCAGTTCTACACGTCTTTTAAATACCTCCAGGAAAGGTTATATTCAACTCAGACTATCAAAAACGCCCCTGCTCTGGCGTAGTTCTCTGTAGCTCTCCATGAAAGAGAAAAAAAAATCTTGTTTTCACGTTTATTTCAATTGTCTATTTCTAATCAAAATATAATCTCTACTAATGGCATTTAAAGCATTATACTCCCATCTAAACAGAATACTATAGTCTTATCATAAATGATACATAAGCCACATCCCTGTTGGACAGAGTTTCTGAGACAAAGATGACCAAAATGATGACCAGATTTTCCCCAAGAGTGCTGCCTATTGCTTTGTAATTAACTTGTTAACATTACATATCTAGGCTCTGTACATCAGATTCTTTTCTTCCTCTATTTGTAGATAGAAGCCCTGCTAAGACGGATCTTTTCTTCATCATAAATTGCATGGCCAGCTCCTAGAAACTGAGCTACTAGTTGTTACATCTTACTAGGAGCCCAGGAAGATAACATCTACTTGGGTCTCTGCATCCCTCAGGCTTTATTGCTCAGCCAACCAGGCTGCATCGAGCACAGTTAATTCCAGCAGGGCTTCTGAGGAAATGGAAATCTGCCACAACAGCCATTTTACAAAACTGAAGCCACTGCAAAACCTTAAAAAAATGTTCTGTTATAAACACATATCGCAATGTTACATGCAGTATACCTACACACCTACCTTTACCCCAACCTTAAATATTTACAATTTGTGTAAGGCAGAAGGATACTTGGAGCAGCCCCTCCCACCCCACCCCACCCTCCCCTCCCCCACCCCTCCAAAAAAAAGGAGAGAGAAAGAAAGTACTGAGAATCTTTGAAAAGGAGTTTGTCTCTTCTGTAAGAGCATTATCCAGCTGAGAGGCAAACCTGGCAGAGACTCAAAACTATTCATCTAGATCTAAAGAATTCACACGAAAATGGCGATACCAGGATGAAACATCTATGGAATCCATGGAAATCAACTATTTAAATACCTGTCCGGTACAGTTCTGTGGCACCCCTGAAGAACCGGGGCAAAGCTGCCTCCAATAACATGATAAAGTCTTCAAGCTCTTCAGTAACTCCCACTAGGAAGTATTCATTAATCAGATTGTATTTGGCTTGTTCCAAAGCCCATCTGCTTCCCACATTCCTAAAATGACAGAGAACAATTACAGCAAGTCCTGATGTCAGCCAACAATCCTTGGTCCCTAGATGGAGATTACTGCACAACAGGACATTTGTATAGGAAAGGCAAGGCTCATTCCAAGTTATAACCATTCGTAACTTCATTTCCCTTTCCAGTTTCTCTCATCTCTGTTCTTACCTAAAAATATGACTTCTCTATTTATGAAAGAGTCTCAACAAAAATACCTGATGTGTGTATATGCTTAATGCTTCTATTTATGGAATTTTTCAAGGATTTACATTGTCTCAATATTAATACTCTGTCTCCACTTTCATGTTAGATACCAGAAATCTGGCAAGAACACACCTTCCCTTTTGCACCTTCTTTCTTTCTCTGCTTCTCCACATGGCCAGAGAGTAGATAGGTTTGACCATCAGGCACTGAAAGAGGAGCTCCCAAGTGGCCATTTACTTTGCTTGTGTTTGAATGAACAATACCTTTGAGAAATAACTGCCCTTGATATCACACGGAATCTTTCAAATAATCTATGGGGTTTTTGGGGGTTTTTTTGCTAAGGAGTTTTTTTAAGTCTGTGCCATTATTATAAAACATGTTGCATTGACAGATGGACACTATTTGGTTTTGTTTCAGTTTCTGCTAAGTAGCATTGACTACTGGATATCTGGTAAAGGTTTAAGAAGATAAATTTATCCCAATCTCAGTTATTGTGTGCTCCCCAGGAACTTTAGGAGCTTGAACTAAAATGTCTCCATTCCAAAAGAAGGATACCGTAGTCTGACATAAGAGAAAAATGTCAAGACTCTAAATCTGCAAAAATGATTTTTAAAATTAAAAACATATGTTTTCCCTCATAGCACTGCCGATACAATATTGTAACGTATCGCTCGTTTAAAGAATTGCAAAACTGTTTCAGTAAATCCATCTTCTACAGAAAACACATTACTCAAGTATCCACTGCTTCACTCTGTCCAGTCCCTCACACTTTTATCAACTGGGCTACATATTAAAATTTGTTAAAGTTTAGATTTCAGCACTGATGTACTTGACTAAAAAGCTACATTTATCTCCCTACCAGCATTCCGAGCTGTGGCCGCAGAAGAATGGAATTTGAAGCCAAAGTTTCTCTGGAGCACAGTCGGAACCTCCAGCTGCCACACATTCATCAAAGGTCTGGAACAAAGACAAAATTGAGCTGAGCTTTAAAATCTCACGTACGTATCAAACATCTCACACTGGTCAGTTGCTAAATGCAGTGGGGACAGAAAAACACATATATGACGTTAAACATTTTTTCAAGCCTTGCCTTCACAGTGTTATTAGGATGACCTATTGTCTCAAATACTACTTGGACAGTCTTTTATGGTTACAACTAATGAACGATTGATCTTACCTGGTACATTGATATACCTTCGATACAACCTTAGCAAAGGCTCTGTGTCAAAACTAGCAAAAAGAGTCAGTAAGTGTTGGTAAAATTGTTTTCTCCTACAAAAGAAGTCACTAAAGACACAGCATCAGATGCCATCAGGAATGGTGTGATCCTTCACCAGCTGGATCTTTATAACATAGAACATTGTGCATTTTGTGGTTTAGATTAAACAAAGATCTATTATATTTTAATTATGACAAATAACTGCCATTTCAGAGGCTAATTTTGTTTTGGCAATCAGAAGAACTGAAGGGAAGTTGTTCACTGCATAACAGAATATTCCACACAATATTGCTCTCTGCGTGGATACACAGCTGTAGTAACAGAGTTTCACCTGCAGTTACACAGTTACAACAGGAACTCCATTAGCACTGGAAGGAATTTGTAAATGCTTTACTGTGTCACCATAAACTAAGTATTTATGATATTTCTAATCAAGATATAAGGCCGGTATCTAGGATAGATTAAAAAAAAATAGATCACATAGACAACTTTTTAGACTGCTTCTTCTGTATAATTACAAGTTTCTGTTCAAAGCAACTATGCAAAAGCATATTTGTGTAATTATTTGGGGCTAAGAACAAGGACATCATCATTTGCTTCTATTTTGAGGTGAAGTTTATAAGATAATCTGAAAAAATTATTGATACTATGCCAAAGCAGGGAGTAAACTGTGGTGCCTTGGTTCACATTGAACTCTGAGTGTAGAATAGCTTGTACACGGTCACACATCATAGATAAAAATGCAGCTTAACTAGGAAAACAAGACATTGGTATGCTTCCTTAGCATAGTTCTCCAGGGAAATTCTGCACCAATCTATTGTTAAATGCACCTCCTAAATTATGAATGTTTATACTAAAAATGAACTGGCATCTGTGCAAAGAAAGATTTTTTTGCTTATACCTGCAGGTTATTTTACAGTTAATAAGCAAAAGGAAGCAAGCCATTTTCTAAGTAAGTTGAAAGAGGACAGACTTCCTTCCACACTTCCTCTTATGTACCTACCTTGACTGCTCCATCCAGAGATTTTATTTTAAGAAACCCTTGCCTCTACAGACTCTGCATTTGGAGCCAAGCTATCTATGACTGGAAGCACAGGGACACAGAAAAAAAACCTAATTAAGAATTCTTCCATATACATGCTATGGTATGGACTAGGAGGGGATGAGAGTGTAAAGTACATTGAGATTCCTTTCCACTAATAAAGGAACAATTGACTTCTACTAGAAGCAAGTTCTGACCTTCCCTACTTTTCATTTAAAGAGCTTTAAGTGAATCTAGATGTAACACATCCTAGTGTTACATACATAGAATAAATACATACATACACAGAATAAAGACACTGCAATTGGCTCAATCAATTTTTGAGCTTACTGAATTTTATAACTAATGTATGCAAAACTTATATCATCTATACATGTACAGCTCCCCAGGGACACTTTGGAAAAATAGTACTGCCTGATTTAAATGAAAGAAGCCAGAAGTTTGATATAGTAAATCAATTTCACTTCAAATGAACTGGAGATGCTTACAGGACATGTTGAATCTGTATAACAACAACTAAGTCTCAGACCTAAATAAAGTGGTATCACAGTGACAAAATGAAAAAAGCATCTTCAGTAGAAAAACATAAAATCAATAATGCAACGCATTGCAAGCATTATAAACAGGAATGCATTTGACCTTTATTCCAGCAAATCAAAGCTTACAGTGCAGTCTACCAAGCAGCAACACTAAGGATTTTTGGCATAATGTTTCAGTGACTACCTAACAAGGTTGTTTGGATTATAATTGAAAAATAAAACAAATACTGTTAAATTTCACTCTTTTTAGTAAGTTTTATGTCCGAGAAACAGCTCAGACTTGGCAGCATGCTCAACTTTTCAAGCGACTGATCTCCAGCAGGAAAGAGGAAGACAGTAGGCTACAAAAGATGAGATCCTATCTCTCTTTCTAAAAATGCCTTTATGATATCCTATCACCTGTTCATGTGTTTAGCCAGTTCTATAAAGACAATTTTTAAGCTTAATTTCAATTTATTCTTGAAGCTTTCCTCTTCCAATGCTGCTATGCTGCAGCATACCTGGACAAACTGCAATGCAAAAGCTGAAGATGGCGCTAAACCCTAAATAACAGAGGAGCAGTTAGTTCCCAACTGGAAAGAAAAGAGGAATGGTTTGCTCCAAATATTTTAAAAGCTATTTAGATGGGGGCAGCACGCAAAATGATTACTCATATTTATTAGCTGTTACGGTGTTTATAGACTAAGCTGTATTTAGTGTGACTTTTGCTTATTTTTTCAACGTCTCTTGGTACTCGCACAGCACGACACTAAATTGTCAACACCACAGAAAAACAGCATCAGCTTAAGAAAATATCGTCACTGAAACTGTATGAAGTGTTTGGCTCTGTAAAGTACAAAAACTCATTACGTTTTATCGGACTCCACACTGTTCTAGCTGCAGTTTTATAAACTATACTCATATACTTAATACCCTACTTTTCTTCCCGATTTAAGAAAAATCCAAAACAACATGCCCAAAAAATGTCATACTGCAAACCGTGACAGAGATGTATAGATTCTTTCTGGAACGAATATATTATGAAGCCTGAATGATGTTGCCATTCTGCAACTGTATTCGTAGTCAATGTTTGAATGTGCTAACCTGAACTTATACCTACAACCACCTAAGGCACAAGGAGGAAGTATAGAAATTTATGTCTCATACTCCACAGCAAAAAGACATTGTAATGTTTCAATTTTTAAAAAATAAAATAAACTGGGTTGCTAGTTATATGAAAATAAACAACAATCAGCAGTTCTACTGCTTTTGATGAAAAAATGTGTCTCAGTCTTCAACAAGAAGAGATGTAGCCTTCTTACATAGGAGGAATAGCTTAATTTGATAATTACAAGTCTGGATGCCTAAAAAAAATTTTTAAAAAGATTTTATTTAATTTTTTTAACAAATTGCAATGTATAGTGAATTTATAAGGGTGTAAAGAACCTACTTAATGTCATGCCCTGCTCCAGTATGGACAGGAAATGGAGAATATAACTTACAAAGCCACCCTTATCACCAAGGTTGATAAAAGAACGAGTCAGCTTTTATCAGGACATTTTTAAAATTGTTTTCACATTAATTTTAGTAAGTACAGCACATATAATCGGGTGTACTTTACCTTTTTATCCCCCTGTTTTCGCCTCCGTAGCCCTGGTCTGTAGTCATCTCCAAAGCGCAGAAAGTAATAATAAGAAACTAGGCGTTCTATAGGATCTCTTATGACATTTATGTAAATTGGTTTCTTTTTAACACCAAATCTAAAGTAAAAGAGCAAAAAACATCTTTCAAAGGACAAATCAAAGCTTCTCATCTAATACATAAAAGCCTGTCTTTATTGCTACAGCTGAAATCTATACACAGAATACATAATACTGAGAGGAAGTTTAATGATCACTTCATCCTCATATCCAGCTTATTACATGGATGTGAAAGTAAGCTCAATTTCAGTTTGCCTAGGATTATGATTTTAAGGGTTTATTATTAAAGAAACAAACAAACCAGACATATTGTCATACAAATAGATACTAAAAATGTTTACACAACCATCCTTACTCTAGAAATGCCTTAACTAGTTTAGCAGCCACATACATGTTTATAATAAGTACAAGGAAGTTTGATATTGAGTTCCTGCCCTTGTGAACTGGGCTTTGCAATGCTGTGAGAGGTTTCCTTGGCAGGTCTCCAGTTGCCAGAGACATTAACTGTAACAGCAGGAAGACAGAGCTCAGAGCCCATCCATTGCCTGGGTTGAATGCAGATGGCTATGCTTATTAAATATAAGTCTAAGATAGTATCTGTAACCATATTAACTTCTCTATCTAAAGATAATAAATTTTTCCTTAGACATTTACCCTGAGCAAATTTTGATGTACTGCAGTACAAACAGAAGCCTGATGAAATGAGGCAGTAAGCTCATGCGACACATGAGAAAGATTTAAACCACCAAACTGTTTTCTGCAAATGCTACCTTTCAGTGATCTACATTCACGTGCGCTTTTACAACACATTACTCTGTTTTATTTTCTCTTCCATTTGAGACGTCCTGTGGCAAATAATTACGGTATCCAAAGAGTTTATATCACAATGGAAATTGCAAGTGTGTCAAGTGCCCTGATGTAAAGCTAAAAGCTGGAAAAAAAAGTTCTCTTCTGTTCCTATGCAAACTAGGAAAGCATTCTGCATCGACAGAAGGCCATTCATGCCTCCTAGCTTGGCTAAAACAGAGTACTCTCGTAGTTTTAAGATGCAGTACCATTATTGTTAAAGGGGTAAATTTTACTACCAGATACTGTACATATGAGGAATCTTAAGCTGAAAAGCTGAAGAACAGCAACGTAGCATAAGCAGCAGAAAGGAGGAAGTTAGAAAAAAACAATTAACAGGCATTACTTTTGCCAAAGACCAGCACTACAGACAGAGAAATTGTTAAAGGCTACAGAAAGAGCAATTGATTCTCCAGTGCTGCCAGCAGAGTACCAATGAGTCAGTCTGGAGCACTCAAAGGTGGCATTGCTGACATCTGTCTGCATGCCAGCTCTGACTTTCCAAAGCCTGCAGAGTAGAGTGTGTGAATGTTTCAACCATTCTGATGCAAAGTCTAGGCTTTGAACTGCAACCTCTTTAAGGTCCACTGAAGTGCACGAGACATGCACATGTCCCCTTCCACAGACCACTGCAGATGCTGAGAAAGCTGTAACAAACCATTTCCATACAGCAGCAGACTCAAGCAATGAACAGCACACCACTGTGGGTAAACGAACATGTCCAAGTCCTTAGAAATGCTTGTGCTGGATTGTACAACTGCATGGATTTGCACACGAGCTTGCAGAACTAGCTTCAGTTACAGTAACATAAGTTGTTACTGTAACTTTATTAATAATGACAATGAATTGGCAATTGCATTGTCAAAGAACTTTTTTTCCCAACTATTTGCCAGAGAAAATAGGGAATAAGAATGGATAAGAAATTTCAAAAAGATAAAAAGAAAAGGGAAAAAATTTAAACTTTTATTACTGTAATTTCTACACTGATGGATTACGATAACCTGCCCTCAATATTGTGAGTCATCGATGGAATCCAGTACTTTAAGTTTCAGCATATTTTAAGAGGTACTTCTGATATTTGACAGTGGACCTAAGTCTGATGTCCATGGAAACGGAAGCATTGACTCTTCTGAAATACTTTACACTTCTTAACTACAAAAATGTTCATTACAAGAACATACCTCACAGCCTTAAAGGTGTGGGCCTTGTCAAGCACAACCAGCGTATTCAAGATATTATTTTAATAATGAAAACCCAAAGTATGAGAAAGCAAGCTGTTGTAGGGAAAAAAAAAATCACTCAGGTGAAAGGATAACAAACAACAAAGACAAGGATAACACAGTCCCGGAGGGAAGATGCAGATGAAAGAAATCTGTGAAATTGCTTAGATGCTTTCTAGATGTAAAACAATTATTTTAGTTTTAGGAGTTTCAGTAGCTGAAAATGTTTTCAGCTTTATGAACTAATGTATAAAATAACATTCAGCTTTGCTACACCAGAAAGCTGTTACTCAGTTCAAGCGTTTATTAATGTCGAAGTATTTTAATTTTTAAAAAAGCAGAAAGGAAACTAATGAATTTTGATATATTTTTTATTTGATTGACTGATTTGCAAGTAACACTTTTTGCCTGTTACTTTTTGCAAACTTGGTGCCATTGGCCATTTTCAGCTACTACTGTAGCTTTTAGCATTTTCTGTAACAATATACTGTATTGGGAATCTGTGAAGGTCTCACTTCCCCATTTCATTCATTGTAATAAAAAGTTCAAATTAAAAATCAGTGTACATGACAGAATGAGTAATTAAAAGGAATGACTAAACAAAAGGAATTATTACATACAAAAAAGAATTTAAATAAATATTTTAATGCACAGAAACATAACAACACTGAGGAGTGACCGTCAGCAAGAGGTAAAAGTAGTGGTTACTATCATTTGTGCAGTCAAATGTAATGAGATCTGAAAATTCCACTTTCAATTTTAAATCATTTTCCACATGCTTCAAGTGCAAGATGAAGCACTGCCTAGTAAGCATCTTAAGCAAAACTGACTTGTCAGTTCAAGGGGAGGTTTTATAAGACTGAGCTACTGAGGATCACTGCTTTAGATCCAGAAGCAAAAATAAGACAAGAAAACATATGAAAGTGGGAATAAAGATATGATCCTGAACCTTTGAAGTCAGTGGGAGGTTTTTACCGTATTTTATTTTAATTTAATTTTAGAAGTAGCAGCATTTAACTCCACAAGAATTATTTAAATGCTTTTATTCTAGCAAGTCAAACTACTACAGACCAGAAAACTACTTCAAAATATAACTTTTCATATTTCGACAAAGTGTAAAGAGATACTAAAGTAGAGAAGAATTACATAACTTAAGAGGCAGGTGGTGTTACTCTTTACGTGAAACACTTTTGAGAACGGATATGTTAAACTTCCCCGCATGGGAAGCAAATCCTAAAATAGAACTGCCAGTGTTTCAGAGAAAAGCCATGATTTTCAGTAAAACAAGCTTGGAATTTAGACAAGGAATACTAATCGCAGTATATAAATGGTTTTTTAAAAATGAGACTCGGCTACATTTTATCATGCAAGAAAACAAGAGAAATCGGTGAAAATCAACCCCAAAGAGCGGCCCTGCGGGAACGCCAGTGTGAGGGCTTTTACCAAACTGCAGTTCCCGGGCTGCGAGCACTAGAGGGCACTGCAGCCCAGCCGGAGCCCGCTCCGCGCTCCGCAGGTACCGCCACGGGAACGTACTTGGCGAAGTCCAGGTACGATATATGGCCGTGGTAAAATCCTGGCTTCATCTCCTTCCAGGAAGTCACATTCTTCACAAACCGGACCTGTGAAAGTGGGCAACAGAAAGGGTTTCTGTATTGCTCATTACATTTCCCCATACACGGTGTTTCTTGCTTTTAAAGTAAAATCTTATAATGCATTAGATAAAAAAGTCTATTTTGAATATTACAATTTGTGCCGGCTAAAATAGACTTTTCTGCAGCATACAGATGACTGATTTTAGATCATCAGAATTTAATGATCAGAAACTAAACAAAAGCAGAATACAGCAATCAGAAGGACAGTTCAAGGAAAGCTACCACAACAACATCAGCAAGACAAACATTTACATTTTTGTCAGTCCATTTTATTTGTAATTTGAAAGGAATGTGGAATTCTTTCAGTAGAAATACAAGTACAATACAATCTGATAGAATTGTCTGATCCATATTCAGTCCCTCAAAAGTGTACCAGATTTACAGCATGTTCTTAGACCTATCTTACTGGGACATAAGAAATGAATCCGATGGTTCATTTGCTCCTCCATCCCAAAATGCAATGCACAAGTAATCCAGAAATGTTATAAATGCATGCGATGTGAATCAGATCTATAGTTTACTATTTTGGATAGCCATCTTAAGCCTAACATTTCAGTGAAACTTGCATGCTAAAGCATGAAGTAGCCCTTGAACCGGGGCTGATAAAGCAGTTATTGGCAAACTTCACAAAAACAGGAATAGCTTTACATTTCAAAGAACAAAATAAGACACAAGCCCCAAACCAGGGAGTGTGATCAAATTAAGTGGGACATGCAAATCCTGATAGAGCTTGGCTTTATTAGACGAACAGAATATTTTAACATCAAAGCATGTAACTGAAAGTTATTTCGAAACTAGTGAATTGGATAATAAAGAGAGAATGATAAATTTGTACTGCCTGAGCTGTCTGACAAAGATATGTCATTTCTGAGGCTGTGAATTAAAAGATAGTGTTCTCTGCACATCTGCAATATCTTTTCTGTTAAACAGAGAAACAGATAACCACAAAGATACTGAAGTGAGACAAGAGAGCCAAAAAAGGAAAGTTTGAGAGCTCAAGACAACACACTAACATTCTGTAAGGTCAAGTGGATTGACAGTGTCCTGAAGCATAATATTTACTATTTATTATAACCTACCAGGTGAGGATTTTAAGAGGTGAGACTGGCCTGCTCCTGTTTCTTCAAATGTGCAAAACTCATGGTCTAGGATTTAAGAGGTTGGTAATCTGTACTTATTTCTTTAAACACTGGCTCTTAGACTCTCAGATAGCAGCAGTGTATATTACTTTTTAAAAACAGGCAACATTAATTTGTTCAGTGCACAAGTTTCATAGTCTGTGGCATTACAATATTTCAACCATATATTGCACATGAAAATGATGGCAAATCTAGCTGAAAAGCACAGCACGATGTTACACAATGGTGTTCCGTGAACCGCATTGGCTTTCCGTCTGGTTTTGTCCATAGCACAAACTGGCAAAATGGGACTTGGAATCCAGTTGAACTACCTTTACTGCTACTGAAATAAACCACACTTTCATTGACTGTATCTTTCCAAGATTAATGACAAGATATTTTCAGTGGAGAGCCTCAGCTATAAATTTTTCTTTACCTGGGAAAGAAGTTTTCTAAATATGTAATAGAAATCACCTTTCCCTCCTTCACTCCCGAACCCCAAAATGTCACGGTTGGTTGATACAACTCTGCAGGTAAACCAGTTATGCTATTTGTGCTGTGCAGTGCAGCCCACATATTAAAGGTACGTTTATATTTCCATGAACAAGCTTTTTGAAATCTTACATCATCTAGATTTCAGTTTCTGATAGACTAGGACTAGACATAAGGTAATGTTAAGTACAAAAATCCTCAGGTTTTTGTCTTAGATCCCTACGCCAGCATCTGGCATCAAACCGTAGATGTTCTAGTAACAGTTACAAAAATCCTTTACTGCCTTTGTCTTACAATGTTGTTGTCTGCTATGGAAATATTTTTTATGAACATAAGATGGATAGTTTAGCCTCTAACACCAGCCAAGCTAAGAGAAGGCCAGGAAGGTTTTATGAGACCGATGTGACATTTACATCTGTCTTAAGATGGACCTGCAACATGCTGAGCCCCTGAGAACTATAGTTTTTAATGTCCATAACTAGCCTGCAGGCAAGAGATTTTTTTTTTTTCCTCCCACAGTTTGCAGCATTCCAAAAGCCAGAATTGTTCCAGGTCACCGACAGCCTAATGAGTCTGGATTCACACATTTTAGGTCAGAGATGAATATTGCTCACTGCTTCATACTGTTAAATATGATCAATTTTACCTTTCTTTTCAGGGCTTAGCGGATACTGGAGCTTTCAAGAGACAGAGCAAGCTTCTCCATCTGAGCCCAACTGAACAAAATTTGAGGTGACTTTAAAAGTTCAGATAGACGTGAATGGAATTCCTGTGAAGTTGTTTCATGGTGTTTTTATATAACCAGCTACAAAGTTGCTTCACAGTCTTTAGTAAGTGGGAAATCAGCTGAGGTTCACTGAATTAAAAAGCCAGATCAAACGTATTCTAGGGGCATAAGATGTCCTGAAAGGTAAGTTCAACACATTCAGTTTCTAGGACGGTAAGAATTTAAAGCAAGTCCCAGTGAGCCAAAAGGAGGAAAAACCCAACCAGCATCCCTAGTCTGAGAAAAAGCCACGTGTGCAAACTGAAGCGATGCTGGAAGTTCTCTCTGTCCATTAACTGCAACCATCAGTCCCTCTTCTCTACAGTCTGACCACACACACTCACTCACTCACTCACTCACACACCATCAGACACACTCAGGCACACTCAGGCATGCACAGGCACGCACACAGATGCATGCACACGCACGCACACGCGTGTGTGCACGTACGCCTGTGTGTGATTGTGTGATTGAGCTGGATGGTGTGTGGGTGGGTGTGACTGTGTTTGTGTCTCAGTGCGTGTCTGAGTGTGCAGAAGTGTGGATGTGTTAGTGTGCAAGAGCGTGACTGAGTGTGCAAGCGCGTGCGTGAGTTTGTCTGAGTTAGCTCTGAATCAGAGGGTCAGGAATGCTGGAAACAGGCAAGCAGCGCACCTTTGGCTGCATGCCATGAACAACCACAAGCAAGCCCAAGCCAAGGACAGTTGAGAAGCAATTTTGTAGAGATGGTGAAAAGATTGAGTTCACCAGCTCAGCCACAGCATGGCCAGGATACCTGCCTTGCACTAATAGTTCTTTCTCAGAAGGAAAATACAATTGGCACACATGCAGCGCTCATACTCAGTAGACCATCTAACTCCAAGAGAAAAATTCTTAAATGTTCCCGAGCACACGACAGTACTTCCACTTCTAACAGAGTTGCTGCAGCCTTTCTCTTGTTCCACTTGTGACAGCCACTGAAACCTGAACTAAATAAGGAAATAAGGAACTAAGGAAATAAGTATCACTAAAGCCACTATGACTGTGCTGTCCTCTGAGAGACCAACTGTTTTAGAATGCACTTGGAAGCAAGATTAATATATTTTCAGGTTGCTCTTTTGAGAAAAATTGAGAGAGAAACCAAAGGAGAAAAAATAACAAGAAACAGAAAACAGCAAGCTGAGGGAGTGAAACACTGGATAATTGTAGCATTCGTAACAGTAAAGAAAATGTTCTCACACACATTTTTAAAATAATATATCAAGAATACATGCTGTAATGCAGAACAGTCACTTAATTTTAAATGTTTTAGATGACAATTTCACCATGTAACAAAACCAATAAAGTTTGTGTGGCTGGTATGCCATCCTGATAGCCATAACACAGGCATTATTCTTTTATGGACAAAGTGTCACTGCTGAAACATGCAAGCAGCAAATAAAATTCAACCAAACAACTACTCGCATTTAATTACGAAAAGCAAGTGTTTCTACTACAGACCACACAGGTCAGAAATGCAATATGGGCAACATGGCACTCAGCCTGCTGCAAAGAAAAGGCCCAACCTGGGGAAAGAGGGGCAACTTCCAGGATCCTGCTGCCAGAGATGCTGCAAAAGAAAGGAGGGCTGCTGGGACAAGTTACACCTGAAACTAAAATGAGTGTTAGGAACACTTTTATCAGATTATCTCAAATCAGATACAGACTATATTTGGAGTGGATCTTAAATATCATTTTTTTCATACTGCATTCAAGAAGTAAAGGTTTCACATATGGGTAGAGAACTTAAAATCTGTTACAGAATTACAGTAGTTTGGAAAAAACACAGCAGAAATACTGCACAAAAGAAGGCTCACTAATTTACAAATTTCTGCCAGGCTCCAGGCAATCTTCACCTTGCTTAGGGAGATTTGCTTTAACAAACAGTATCCCTGATAGCCCACAGAGAGTAAACGTCATCAGCTACCACTCAGCACCCCTGCCATCTCCAGAATTATGCACTATGACTTACACAATGGCAAGTTGTTATCTCCATGTATTAAAGATGAATAATTATTTGTGCGACTTTGAACAGCTATACAATATATGAAGTTCTTCACTGTCAGCATCCTCCAGTTAATGGCCACCAAAGAAGAATAGTATCAACTGTCTAATTAAAGCACATCATTTACCACCTTGGACAAGAGCATGGTATCAAATGAAGGTAGGACTGAGAGTATTGTGTTCATGCTCAGCACTGACAGATTTTCATTTTTCAATAGATTATTATTAGAGAGAAGATGAAGAGTTTCTCTGATACAAAACTAAGCCAGTGAAGAATACATTTTATTTGAATTAAGTTCAAACAGAAGTAGAAATTTAAGGTAGCCTGTGTTTAATTTATACCAATTCAATGACTAGCTCCCCTATCCTTCAGGACCGAGCTCCATTTCAAGAGACACCTTGACAGAAACAGAATTTGGTGGGAACTGCAGCATGAAGTATGACTGACTAGAGCACGACTTTTAATTAACAGATACAGGCTTATTAAATCATCTGAAAAATCACTCTGCTCTTAGTGCACAGGTCTTCAGCACTTGTTCTATGCAGTGGACAGGACTGTAGTGATGGCTACCAGACTTACTCTTAATAATCTCAGTAATCAGGTATGACAATATCATCTTCATATTTAGGAAACAATTTTACAGGAGGAAATACTCAACAGTAATACAACCCCACTATCACAAAACGGATTCCAGTATCACCCAAGTCCATTATTTCCTCT
Source organism: Mohoua ochrocephala (assembly GCA_013398855.1). Taxonomy (NCBI): domain Eukaryota; kingdom Metazoa; phylum Chordata; class Aves; order Passeriformes; family Acanthizidae; genus Mohoua; species Mohoua ochrocephala. The sequence goes on from VZTA01021944.1 coordinate 115,517, forward strand.
GCATGGAGATCCCTATCTCAACCTTTCTCTCACACACAGAACTGGAAGTGGAGGGCCTTTAGCATCTGCTTCCCCTCACCCCAGTCCAGCTGTGCTGAGCTGCTTCTGCCCGCAGACATGCACTTAAAGGAGCTGGAAGGCTCAGTGCTGACATGCTGCAATGCAGAACAGCTCCTGCCTCTGCTGCATATCAACTTAAGTGATCAGCATACAACCGGCAGTACAGAGTTCGGAAACATTTGTTTTACAGGCAGGGGTGATGATAGCGATGTTTCAGATCTCTAACCTGGGTTCCCTGCAAGTGCACTCATGTCAGTCAAGGAAATATTAAAGAAAATAAACCAACAAACCTACTTCCTCACCCCAGCCTAACAAAAACAGGGCATTGATCCTTCATGATCTTTTTTAAATACTCATCATCTGATGCAGTGGTAGCCATGATCATTTCTAGTCTGGTACTACAGCAATTTTAGTGAGAGCTTTAAATAGATGCAAAGTGACCCATCCTTCACAGCGCAAGCTATTTACAACCATTTTTCTGTATGTTTTTTATCACCTGTGAGACCTGACCAGATCCAGTACCAAAGACACAAGTCCAGGCCTGACAGCATGGCACAGTTTGCACTACTCAGAGAACAAATTGCCTAAGACTGCATTCACTGCAGATGGAGATGACAGGCAAGTAGCATTACACAGCCAAAACAGTTGTAACAACAAAGGTAATTTCTACCCCAGTCACATCCATTTTTAGCTTTGTTTTTGCCCAAGAAACAGACACTTATCACCTCCAGTAGCCCAGCAAAAACCTAAACCTATTAAGAAACAATATTAATCCTCTACAAAGAAAATATGAACACATTAGATTTCACTTATATTGGAAAATGTGACATAAAAGCCAATTACATCAGATCACCCAAGTTTACGATAGCAAATTTTTGTTCCTGTGCTCTTCCCTTGTTTCATAAAGACATCCCAAATTCAGCAGCTTACCTGATCTTGCAGAGACATAACAGGATTATTTTTGGTTGTATTGATATGCAGAACATGGTATTTGTTCTTCGCACAGAGATCATAGGCAATATTTGTGAAGGATGTGCTGGCAGTCTTGGGTACTCTGTTGTAAATAATCACCACATCATCTTCTTCATCCAGTGTCACATCTTGTCGGGGACCATCTACGGTATGACGCTGCTCTATTTCTCTGACTTCATGTCTTGCAATAGCCCTTTCTGTTAAGGATGAAAAATATAAAACTTCAGTGTAAATATCACCCATTCTGAAGTTCAAACCTTAGAACACAATCTGGTGAGAAGCAGTAATTCCTCAGCAATAAAGGAAACACTTGCTGTCCTATGTATTTCTGACATATCCGAACAAAACTTAATCTATAAAAATGAACGAAAGACAGTCCAACACAGAACACAAAGCCTAGAAAACAACATGCTTAGGGAACACAGACCATACTCTATGACTCACACTGATGTCACTGTCTTCAGAGTCATCATCTCTAAAGAAAAATGTCTATAATGCACTATCAAAATGGTGACATCCCTGAAATATCCCAAATAATTTCTACAATATACCTAGTTAAAAGTTATAATGGAAGAAATAAATCAAAGTAGTTGAAGAATACGAGTCTTCTGGAAACAGAAATACTAACACCAGAGACCACAGTCAACTGACTGTGCAGAGGCACTGTCATTCAGATGAAACCATTGGTTTTTTACTTCAATTGATACAAGCCCCAAGAGTAAAGCATCACAATAAATGGGGTTGCAAAAATTCAGTTAGTGTTATTAATTTGAAGTCTGACAAGAACAGAATCAAGAGGTGCTTACAAAACAGGTAACATTAAGGTGAGTGATCTCTGAGTACTGAAATACATCAAATACATCAAAAAGAAAGAAACATGGAAAGGCAAGCTATGAACAACACATTTTGGCAGAGTGAGTACTTTGCAAATAAACCATCTTCCCTTTCATACAAAGGGCAATACTCTGAGTAATTGAACACTACTTCGAGTGCTAAAAGCTTATTTGGAAAATAAAACTCACAGTATTACAGCTTTTTCTTTTTTTATGCTGCTGAATATCAAATACCCTGCGCTGACTGAGACGCAGTTTTTTTCTGTTCCAGGTAAGTATGTACTTTAATACAATTTGTAATAGAGATGCCAAAGCACTTTTTCTCATTCATTTATGGCGATACTGCCTTTAATAATGTATTCAAAGAAATATGCATTTGTCAAGAGTGTAAGCTGAAGTTGATATCACAAGAGTAACCTGTAATTCTCTGCATTACGTTCTTTCACAGGGTATAGCTCTTTATGGATGACACGCTTTTAACAGCAGCTGCAGCTCTTGGCCTTTACTTTCCTTGCTTCTTTAACCCCGCTCCTTCTATTCTCTTTCACCAAATCTCTTTAATTATAACATAAAATCACTTTTAAAGCAGAATCATTAAGCTGTGAATAACCTATCCTGTAATTCTACATAAATTGTCTTAAACCACAAACTTCCATCTGTCTGAAATGCTTCAAAGCTTAAACTCACTCACTCTCTCATATGCTCGTATCTCACACCCCATAACTAAGTTACATCAGTATGAAAATGTTTGTAGAAAATGCTTATTGAGTATATCTCAATTTTCCACATGACATCTGTTGCTCCCCACTACATCAGTCACAGTTTTTGCTCCTTCCTTTCTCATTTGCTACCTCTCCCATCACTGCTGGCAAACGTCCTATTTTGGGAAGAGATGAGGCAACAGACTCAGGTTTCACGTCTCTGAAGATGGCTACAACAAAATGGGGCTGGCAACTCTCCCCTTCCTGTCAGCAACAGATTAGAGGAAGCATTTGGTAGGGAACGTAGTTAACCATGTGGCTGCCCAAGGCTACATGGATACTGAATACCACCTAGAGAGGCTGAAATGAAACAAATTTAATTGCTATTTTCTATACCAGAGTAGTAGATCTAAGCTAGAATTGAATCATAGCTGCACAGAACCCCAGGGCTGATGAGGCTGGCTGGCGCAGAGGGAATCTTCCTCTTTCACACGGAAGAGGGAAACATTTGAGAAACATGATTTGCAAGAGGATTGATGAGAAGTATTCCTCTAATGAGGCATTTTAAACCTCGATGATTCAAGAATTAGTGTGATAAGTGCACTTTAAAGACCATGCATAAGATATAAAAGCTGCATGATTGGATGCAATTAGCAGAAAGGCTATTGCATCCAACCACCTTCAGCTTCCCATGGCGAGGGAGAAAGCAAGAACTCGTGTAAGGAGCAGAACCTTCACAAGCCTGAAGCATACAGACAGTCCAATTAAGAAAAAAATAAGGAGGCTTTAAATTTCAAACTAAACCAAAAACCGATCTTTAAGATGAAGCACTGAAATCACCTCTTTGAAATAACTGCGATAGTTAAAAAACCAAGGCTGAAATGAAGTGAAGGATATAAACGGCTGAAGCGCAAGGGAAGCTGACGTGAGAGGCAGAGGAAGCACCTGGAAGTGCCTAACCTGGTCAGCCACCCTAATGGCCTATTTCATTCTAGTCTATGAGTAACACAGTAACGAAAATTGCAAGTTTTGTAAACAAGTGCACATTTTTTCCCGGACACAAATAGTTTGCAATTTTTCCTGTGAAGACGGGAAGCTCTTCTGATACTTACTGAAAAGTCAGTGTAACTCTTAAAATGATGCATTATCGATTTTATTTATTGATAAGGTTAGTTAGTTAATTTATAATTTGGAGAGGGGAAGAGGTCCAGTAATGGTAACGTGCAACTGAGAATAGTCTTTGGGATACCTATGTAAACAGAAGTTAGATCATTTGAGGAGTTAATGGGCATTTGATTAAGTACTTCATTTGCTCTTCTATAAAATTTAAATAAGCTTGGAAGTAGAAGCCCTGTAATGGCTGAAAAATGAATGATGCTTATATGTTTTTAGAAGTATGGTAGAAAATGCAATGTATGCTTTAATGACATTTTACATGTGGAAGATGGGGAGGAAGAAGACGTTAAGTATTTACTAAATATATTGTGTTTACCAAAAATCTCCTGAGATGACAGCCTGCAAATTTAACTCCGAGTACATGAACCTGTCTACATAAGGTTGGACTGGTTTCACTGAAAACAATTTAAAAAAAAAAAATCAGGATAGGTGATTTCTTTCCTCTCAGAGATCCAGCGGACAAAACGTCCTAAGAGTCTCATTGCTTTCACTGCATTCTATTTAAACTTCATGTTGTAGGAAAAACACCTATGCAAAATTATTAAGAGCCAAATGCTTAAACAGGGTTAACACCATACACTCTAAATTACACATTATGTAACTACGCCCATTAAAAAAGATATGCAGCATTTATGCAAGTGATACCTTTGAATATAAGACAGGTTTTCATAAAATTGTAATAGAGGATAATTTTAAGGCGTAAGATATTCTCACGCTTTTTTATTATTGCTTGTTTAATTTCACTGTAATACACCATATAACTGCTATACCCTTGGGATAAACTCTACACTGTCATCTGCAGTTGTCCTGCATGCAAACTTTCATCAACTGCAAGGACATTTTGCACATAGGCAGTACCAATATGATCAGTGTAATAACAATTGTGGCACTGATTATTTGCCAGCAGATGAATTACTTGCAGAAAGTCCTTAGCTGGCTGAAGCAGCTGCTTTGTAAACAGCAGAACAAGTTTGTTTTCTCACTTATTTGTCTACATGTTCTTCTAAATCCTCCTTCATCCTATTTCTGTAACTCACCATCTTGGCATGACTTACATGTCTTGAGCTATCCTCTTGTAGCAATAAACCACAAAATATCATGGCTAGCAACAAACTGGTTTGCCAGTCAGATACTACCAGAAAATAACATACAATGGGCAAGTTGTCTTCTCCTTCAGCAGAAGCACTAACAGCAAGAGTTCATCCCTACACCATCACTTCAAGGTCGCTGCCCTTTCGAGTCAAAGCAGTTTCTCAAGAAGCTCAAAAGTTACTAACAAGAAACACTTGGAGAGAAATGGACAGGTCAAGGATCTCAACTAATAAAATCACCTGTGAAAATGCAGTGGACCCGCACATACTTCTGAAAATATCTGAAAACCCAGCTGAACCATATTTACATAATTACAGAAACAAATCACCCAAATGAACAATATTTAAATAATTATAGAAACAAATGACTGTGATCATAAGCAGTTATTAGTCTACATTCCTTGCACATTCAAACAGATGAATGTCTTAGGTAAAACAAGCTTATTAGCATTTACTTCAAATCCAAGTGTTAACTGCATAACTGCATACAAAATCTTCCCAAAGAAAATAGCGTGTCATGGATTTTAACAACTTAAAAGATTAACAAAACCAAACACTTCAAATTCCTCACATTTTTCACAGACCTCCTGGGATTTCTGAACAAAGAAATCTATCAAAATCAGAAATTCTTCTTTACCCTACAACTTAGCACTTACCATTCTTGATGAAAGACACGTTTTGAGCCTTGCTGGCTGTCAAAATCAAGTTCACTGAGTAACTGGAAGAATAATTCAGTTCTCTCAGTTCTCTCTTCAGTGCTCTACTTTCCCAAACTATGTTCCTTGTCCTCTACATCTATTTTCCTTCTCTATGTATCCATGGATATTATTTAGGCTCTCTCTTCAATGTGTCTTATGTGCCTGCCATGCTTTGTTGTGAAAGCTCCCACTTGGATGAGGAAAGACTCAGTCTTAAAATAAAATTTAGCTCAGCAGTCTTCAAGTGTTGCCCAACAGAAGAAAAAGACTCAAACTTCAGTCCCACTGAACTGATGTGAAGGAACTGGACAGCTAGTGTTGATAGTCCCATCCTGAGCAAACAGTTGCTGTCTATCTACACTACTGGGTGCCACGTTAAACCAATAGGCACGTTTCTTCCAGTTGGGAACAACACTGAAGCCAGCTGACTTGGTGCCTCAGCTTTCTTTCCACTGTGCTCCCAGGCCAATTAGGCAAGCAGCTGGTAGCCTGAGGCAGTGAGCAGCTCTCAAGCTGTTTCCCTGCCCAAAAGCTGCATTAAACACATGATTGGCCTAAATACCGAACCCGAGCAGGACTGGAAACCTACTCACTATGGACTCCATTCTCCTCTGATGGAGAATGAAAACTGAACAGCAGCTTAAAACCGCATCATAATTCTGTACCAAAGTTAATGTTCTGAATCATTTTCAACACCCACCATATACACACAGCCTTCATCCGTCACTGAAATGTGGCCTCCTCTGGGAGCTGTTTAGCAGCACGTGACTTACAAACCAGAGTGTAGCTGTATGAACGTATCAATACTTCAGGGATGGAGAGAAGAAGAGAAAGAATCAACGGCGCTATGACAACTTATGTCCGTGGAGGATTTGTGTCACTATACCTAATTAAATCTGAAGGAAAAATATACATTGAATTAATAGAAAGTGCCTAAAAGTTAAATTTGTGCAAGGTATCAGTATTAACATACCAACTTTTTCAAAGATCTTTATAAATAACAACTCTACTCTGCTCTAGTTTTAAGTCTTACTAAGAGCAGAACCACCACGGGTTCTCTAGAAACTTCAAGAATTAAAGACCAACACGTATTTGTGGGCAAAGATAATAAAAGATATTGCTGAGAAACAAAACTGCAATTTCAGTTAATTTTTTTCAGTCACGCATCAAGAACACTGGTACCCAAGCAGCAGACCACTGCCCTCAGACAGAGGGTACATGGCCCTATTGCATTCCCAGCCCCTCACACACACTACTACCAATCGCTTCACAACTTCATTAATTTTGGTTAACAATGATACCATTCAGGGAATGACACTTCTGGAAGGCACTGCTAATGCCTTATGCAGTAGCCCCACCTTATTCTGGTTAAAAGAATAACTTAGACCTTTTGCTTTCTTCTTTTCTTAGATATTTATTTGTGTAGTTCAGAACAACTTTCCTAATTAAAAACACCTTAACCCTTAAGATATTTGAGTTATTTGCATTTTAGACAAAAAAGACTGTTGGTCTCATTTGCAAGTCTAGCTGTCTTTAATCAGCCTATGAAATACCTGCTAAAACCTTTAATTTAACATTTATCCTTAAAAAGTCTTCAAATTCAGGACAGCCTTGGGACATACGTGCTTTGAACCCAGTTCTGACCTATAGCAAGAAGATCATATGCAAAGCACAGACCAGGATGGAAAGAGAGTACAAAGCTTAAAATAATGCCAGAAAAGTAATTTTCAGTTTTTTTCAGTCAGGTCAAAACCCCATGTTTTCTTCCCCTTCTAAGAATTCAGCTGCCTTAGCGGCAAGAAATTCTATTGCCTAATTTTAGAAATTTTATTCCAGCTTGTTTCTTTTCCAGTAATGCGTGAGAAGAAATAGGTATAAAAGATGTTTTGTAATAAACCCCAGTAGTTCAGTGACCAAGTAGAAGTCACTAACATTGCCAAAACATTTTCTTTCGTAGTGGTTAATGCCCTTTCAGAACAGAAGGAAAAGACTGTTCTGCCCTTCAGAACTGTCCAGACAGAAGAGAATTGTTTTGAGACTCCAAACTTTAAACTCCAACAAATGCTCATTGGAACTAGTTAAAAGAAAAAATAACCCCCCTCAAAAATCCCAACACAGACCTCCAAGGAGGCACTGAGTTTGTTAACTGAAATCTAATGCAGCAGCTGCCTGAAAATTAGAAGTAGCAATTCTGAAAAGCCTGCTACACTTCCATTAGTATTTGATATCTGTCACTTTATTTCAAGATAGCATTTTTGCTAGGCCTCTGTTTTGAACATGTAAGTAGAAGCATATTGATCAATGAATAATACTGTTAAGGCTTTGATTTTAGACTAAAAGAAAAAAGGTTTATCCAACAGTGAAATCACTATCCCACATGTACATCCAACCTGGTTTGAACATCAGAGCCTGCATTTCTCATTTTTCTGCAAATTTTGTAACAAAGAGAGAATAGGGTCTGACCAAGTATTTGCTTTCTTTATCTTTTTTTTCCTTAAAACTACAGTTAACATACAGCCTTATATATTTTTCTTCCAGCATTCCACTGCACAAAAAGGACTATGTTGTGGCCCTTTTTGGATTTGAGGCCAGGCATACCATGCATGTACTATTAAGTCAACCTGTCTCTTATTCACATAATATACAGGACAGGTAAGGGCCTATATCTCAAGTTGTCCCAGGAAGGGCAAAACTAGACAAAATCCCATGGGAAGTTACATATCAGATGAATTGCATATCTAGATTAAAGTTTAGGTACCCCAACAAGCATGGCTTATAGCAGAAACAATATGGCTTATAGCAGATATTTTGGTAAAACAGCATCCAATAAAACAGAAAAAAATAGAAGGCTTAATTCCACTAAATATGAAATTTTCAAAAATTTGTAAATGCTTTAAAACAAAAGGTGCATACTTAAAACACATCTTCAGCTCTAACTACAGCATCACTGCTATGACTCCTGAGTACTGCACGTAATACAAACTATAAAGTTAGGTAAAAAGCTACAGAAGCAACATCTTCAGGCACCAGGATGTAGTAGTATATTTAAAAATAAGCATATGTCAAGCAGCTCCATAAACTTTCCAACTTCAGACTTATCTGTTTTGCTTGACCCAAACATTGACTTCAAGTTGATGAATTAGCACGAGAGCAAACACAACAGTCACCACTCATCTTTGCTTTCTCCCAGTCACTTGCAATTTCTTGTTTCGTCAGGACAAGTAAACAGATAGCTGTAAAGAGAAGGATGTAATCACACAAGGAAAAGGTCGGTGGCTTTTCAGAACCCCAAAACTGTGAGTAAACTGTTATGAAGCACTGTGACTATCATAAAAGCAAAGAAAAACAGATGCGAAACAGGGTATTTGTTCTCTAAATAATAAACCTCAGCTGAGTATATAACAGCGGGGTTTGTTCTTATTAATAGTGCCTTAATATCTCAATGCAGGTCTCCAGTGTTAGCAAGAAAAGGTAATGGAACTTTTTTCTACACACATACAGTTGTCACAAGCATTCCACTGCACAAATGTGCATGTCAGTCTTTCAAGAAAAATCCAATTCAAATAGTGAAAAAAAGCAAGATCAATACAGAGTGTCTGACTATTTAGTAAGGCAGCCTGGAGACTGGTGCTTATTTACACAAATTTGTTATTTATATTATTACATAAGCTTTCCGCAGCCATATAATAATTTACTTTTTAAAAGAGCATTGACTAGCAAAAAAGCAAAAAGAATCACTAAACTACCTGTTAAAATCATTGAAAGACCTTTATGTAAGGACAATGCTATATTCTAGTAAGTCGCCATCAGGTTTAATAACAGTAATTGCTAAGATACACTGTTATTTGCTACATATTGCACTTCTACCCCTGCTTGTCTTCACACTTCTTGGCTAAACTAGCCTAATCTGGAAAACAAGCTATTGCCATCTGGTCTAACAGCCAAAAAAAGGAAGACAGCAAACAGCACTGCCTTCTGATCAGAACGGCAGCTGACGTGGTTAAGGTAGAAGAGCTAAATATTTTAGTAGGAATCTTAGGAAGTTAGAGTACCAAGAATAACCTTATGAGAACTCTGTGTAGCACCAACAGATAGAGCGTGATGTTTGCTTAACTGACACTGGCTATGTATAGATTAAGCATTTACAGTGATAAACACGATTTCTATCCCTCATGTTTTTAGAGGAGTTTGTGTAAAACGGAAGTTTTGAAAGAAGTTTTAAAAAACCAGAAATGAGCCTGCGTGTGCCCCACAGTTGTTAAGTCATTACAGAATTAATTTTAATTACGTTTTAAAAATACTGATTAGATTAAGCTCTTGATTATATTTTTTGTTTTCTTTATGGAAACCATTTATCTTGGTCTTAGCTTCATTTACAAACTTCCAATTTAATTCTATACCCTGGTTGCGTTATACATAAAACAGAAGCGAGTTTTATTTTTCCCTCAAAAATGTGAATTGTTAATCAAGATATTTGCTACTTCATGTAGCTAAAATATCAACATAGATAAAAAATACTGCTTTATCTTTTTTTCCAGTCTAAGGTTTGCAGCCTAAAGACCTCATCTGCAATGGAGATCAAAAAGATAAGCGTAAATAAAGATAAGCTCCAACAACATATAGACCACTTAAAAATTACATTTCAGGAACATCAAAGCCATTTTAAGTAAATGAAAGTACAGAAACCCTCCCTATTTTTAATTAAATGCTAGAATTACCACAAACACTAAATTAAACCTTAGTAATTATCTCTGGAAAACTCTTCTTGCTGTATCCTTCCCCTCTTCACATCTAAGTCCAAGCTATTCTCAGGCAGAACTAGGAATAAAAATACAGGCAGTATCAACCTGGTTCCTTTTGGAATGAAATAATCACCTGCTTTAAGGGGAGCCCTTCCCTTTCAGAGGATTCAAAGGAGCAGTGGTCCAGTGGACTCAAGGAGTCCAAAGAGGGAACATTACAAAGAAGTCCTCACAACACAAACCCTCCCTGGCCCTACCCTGCAAGCTCAGCTGGTCTTTCATGAGAGAAGTCCAGATGAAATCCTCAATATGAGTTTGAAACCATGCATTACAGAACATTTGTGACACAACTAGCAGCTAATGCAAACCTTCCACAACCATCTTCTCCATGCTAAGAAACAGTGGCAATCACACTTCAAATACTTGCATATCAACATCACTACTCTAAATCTCTGCAGCAGACATCGATTAGCAAAATCTAAATTAAACAAGCATGAGCTTGACCTAATTTCATGTCAGTGTGATATGGAGCTTCTTGTGCTTGGTAAAAACAGAAACAGTCCAGGGCTAGTGATGTGTACAGTAAGGTGGTTTTGTACAAAAAACTTCCCTCTGGTAGGAGAGCCAGCTGGCTTACTGAAAGCCTCTTGGTGTTAATCCTGATTTAGATTGGATTAAGCTTTTTAATTAAAAAGAATTCTTTTCTTACATGCATGAGAAATATTCTGGTCTTCTCCCAAATCTCTTTTTGAACAAGAAGGACCACTTGATGAAATTTGTGCAAAACAAAAGGGCAAATAATTCCCTCAACTGCATCTCAAGTAGCTGTTACAAAAAGTTAAAAACAATTCCAGCCCCTCGCTCAGTACTTTGGTCCCACAGAGTAAGGGATACAACAGAGCTGTATTCATCAATCTCTACAAATGCTTCCTGACCACAATACAGCATAATTATTCATTATCAGAAGACATATCATCACTGAACTTAGTAAAAGTCAGAACTGCAGAATGTTATGCTGGGTAAGGCAACGCCACTGAAATAAAAGTCAAAAAGAATTCCTACATACTCCCCACAGTAAGTCCAGAGAAAAACAGGAATCAAGATTCTCTTTTGGTATTTCAAATTCATTAAAATATTCACCTTACGACAAGAAAGTTAATTTAGCTTTACATACTGTTTTGTTAGCAGTCAGAATTGCACAGTATGCAGAGTTGACTGGTCTTGAAAAAAACCAAACCACCCCAAACCAAACACTAGGAACACCCACATATTTGGTCAGATTATCTTCTGCAGACATTAAGACTTTCAATTGTCAGATTTTATTTTATACAAGCAGAGTAATCTGCTTCCAACAATAGTCAATAGGCTAAAATCTAGCATTAACCCATTTCTAATAAGGCTGAAACCTGCAGAGCTCTATAAGGCAATAATCCTTTTGCTGCCATTGAGAGCGGAAGTGTTTTGAACTGTCAATACCAAAGCGCTGATAATATTTTAACTTGATTTTAAAGAAATATTACACAGTCAGCATGGCTATGAATAGCAATGCTAAAACTCTATTTTGAAGAAAAGGTTTGTGGAAACTTCACAGCCTAAGTTCCCAAAGAAGCTGGGACATTGAGAAGTCTGTGCCGTCACCAGAGGTGCAGGTGTTGGTCTGAACTCAGCTCTCCCCGGAGAAGCTGTACAGCCATAACACTGCTTTTCTATGCCAGTATTAAAACTACTGAATTCATCTAAAACATTTACTCTCTGTTCTTCACATCTCCATTCATGAACCTAAATTTTCCTGAGTTGCTTTTGGTTTAAGTCTCCAGTGACCATCGATGGTTTCCGTATATCCAGTTTAAGTTTCCCTTGCTGTTGCATTAAGTTTCCATCCTCAAATTCCGCTAGTCTCAATTACTATTTTTGTGTATATGAATAGTAAGGTTCAAAAGTTCATTTTTATGTTAACAAGCTGCAACCATGTAAGGAGATATCTATATATATATAGATATATAGATAGATATATAGAGATATATATATATATAAAAAATTGTTGGTAATTCAAATAAAGCATGTACAAAAAAACCACACAAGTCTTCCCTTCTGCTATATGGAATGGAAGCTACTACTTCAGAATTTTAAACCAGAAAGATATTTTAATCCAAGCATTACTAGGAGGAAGGGCTACAAAAACACTACTATAAACTTCTGTGGGAGGATCTACTGATTGATACAGTTTTTTATAAGAAATGTATTATTTATTTGGGATACTTCAAAGCAAAAAATACCACTGGTGAATTCTGATGATACACCACCTTCCAGATACATGTTAAATACTGAAGTTGCTCTTCAGACTGAATGAGCAGAGGGAAACATGAAAAGGACTTTGTCAAGATACAGACTCTCTGGCAACATTGTTAAATAAGGAATAAAATAACAAAGTTAAAAATAAATAAATGGAAATAAAATAAATTGAACTTTGACTCATAATACTCAGCAAATTTAGTTGCAGCGGTTGAAGAGGTAACTACCCACAAGACAACAGTGCTCAGAAGACATATTATGGTAGGAACAATTCATAAACAAGTTTGGGCAGAAAAGATGGAGGAAAAGTCAAGAGGCAATAGTCCTTTACAGTATCGTGTGGTGCAAAGGAAGCTCCGTGATGAGTAAATATTGAAAATGTGCATACTCTCATCCTTCAGCTCCTCAGTTACTGTTCCATATCCACCCCATCATTTTTATCTTCTTTTCCAATTCACAGTTTATCCTTAAAAAGGCGGAAACACTATGGCTGTACGTAAGTTGTAAACACCAACCTCCCTTGCTTATATTAAAATAATTTCTGAAGTCTTATTACTTTTACATTCCTAGATTGAAGTAACTTGTTTGGAAACTAATCCAAACAGCCACCTTAAAATATTTTCACACCTCTTTTGACACCTAGTTCATACCAACTTATCTTCTTCTCAGGAAGGCATGGATATCTTGGGCTGACATCAATATGCAGGATTAAAATTGACTCAGGGTAAAAATCCTCACTATGTTTCATATATCACACTATCAATGAGGAAATGGGTCACTTTTCATCAAAAGGCAATTCTGTATCGAAAATAGTTGTAGATCAGGACTTCACATCTCTGTACACTACTAGCCCATGGCCAACTGAGAAGATAAGAGAACTCTCAAGCAAGATACAGGGCTGTACTGCAGTACATATGTATAGCTATTTTTTCAGCAAAACTATGTCAAATTTAAAAGAGCTTATTCTGTCCAAGTGGCCTCCTTTCTGTGTTCCCAAATGTGGCCAAATTATCCCAATGGTAATTTGGTTAAAGCAGTAGCCATTTCTTCCAGAGGCTACGGAAAAGGCCCTCTCTTGTAGTTCAATGTCACAAGACTGCAAATACAACAGGTAGTAGAAATTTCACTTGACTTTACACGTGGAACTTAAACAGTACCTGGAACTTCAGTAATTTTGTATGCCCCACGAACTATTTTAACCTGTTCTTCAGCTGAGGTCCAACTTCTGTAATATACTGACTTCCAAAAACTGTATTTACTATTGTACAGATTAAGGTTTATTTCAAAATACATTTCCCGTTGAACAAAAAAAGCACTGAGCTGCCACAGCTCTGTTCTGCTTTTGTGCCTTCCAGCTTCTCAGAGGGGGAAAAAGAGTTGGTTTAGGTATTGTGAGGTTTTGGTTTTGTTTTTAAATCATGGCTCTCAACACCTTAGAAGCAAAGGAGTTTCACGCTGCTTCTCTCCGAGGAGGAGGAGATGACTGTGCATCAGAACACGCCAGACGCCTCCTGCCATCAGAGGGAAGCTGCCGAGCGCGGTGCTGTGACTGCAGTGGGGTAATTGACACGAGTTTAATGGCGCTGTCTGGCCCAACTGAGCCGTGGGAGTCAGACTGGCTGTCTCTGCACATCTGTTGTGGATATAAGCATTTGAGAACAATCCCTGCTTTCAGCCCAGATACGAACTCATCCAGTATATTCATCAAAAAAGCAGCTGAATCCAATGGCTTTCATTTTCCAAAATGATAGAGACACGCTCCCTCATGACTATAAACGTGACTAGTTCCAACTTCTGAACTTGAGATGGAGTACTCCCAGCTCCTCTGTGAAGGGTCACCCTGTGCAAAGCACACAGCCACAGGAAACAAACCATAGGAAATCATCTTACCTATTGAGAACATTTCTGAATTGGTAACAACCGAGCTGCAAAAACCCACAGAAATTCACATTCATGCCACTAAAGCAACTGCAACAAACTGTCTCGGTGAAAGGAAATTCACCATAGATATGAAACACATTTTTTTCAGGAAGTGAGAGCTCTTGATAATAATTATTTAGGCTATTACAAAGCTAAACCTCACTAGGCTGAGCACAGTTCTGCCCAATTTGGAAGTCACAGACAGCATCCCGGCTCATTTAACACACACTACAGTTGTCCTTAAATTAGTCCTAAACTGAGAAATATTAAAATTATGTGTCATGTTAATTTTATTATTCAGATTATCATTACATGTGAAAGCAGGAAACTCTCGGGCAGTATAGGTATTTAAAGGTAACTTGATAGCAAAGTTTATAAAGAAAAGCAACAATAATTTACCATTTATCACAGAATAGTTTGGGTTGGAAGGGGCCTGTAAAGGCCATCTCCCCTTAGTCCAACTCCCCTGCAATGATTTACAGTCAGTTGTGCAAAAATCAAGACTGACACGATGAAAAGCATGAATAACACAAGTAAGGTTTTTTATTTGCTGTCTTGTTTTCTCACCATACAGATACACCTGGTTCCCATTACCAAGTCCTTCTTCCCAGCTGGGAAGGGTAGAAATCTTCACTGTAAAACATTATGCTGACACACATCTTTCAAAAACTAGTGTTTTAACAGTTTTATCAATTAGTCTAAATACTTAGAAATCGCCTGAGTTCTCAGAATTAAGATTTTATCTGTTACAACAAATGATCTTTAATCTAGTCCTCACTAGCTGAGAAACACACCGCAGAAATCACAAAAGTTTGCGACTAAGAAACATTTCAGCAACTTTCCTGTTTCTGTTGCCTACCTGAATCTAAGGATGCATTTTATTTTCTTATTTTACCATAGTAGTACAACTGTGCAAACCTTTCTTTTAAAAAATAGTGCCACTAGAAAGATGAGGCACTATCTTTGCTAATTAGTGGGAATTTTTGCATCAAGGAAGCTGTCTTTAAAATGAGTTCCGTGTCTTCAAAATTAAATGAAGTACTCATTTAAGAAAATAATTAGTATGTACAACAATCACTTGAAAGCCTATCTCCTGCTACAGGACATTTCCATTGGGCAGCAATCTGGACTGCATTATAAGACACTATTATACATGAACAGATGGAAATCATAAACTGATATTTAGCTGCAGATTTCCTGTCAGAAACTTATATAAAAAGAAAAGAAGGAAATATGCTTAACATTTTCCATTAGCCAACATCAAATCACTGAAAAAAACAGAGGCATCCATGTAATGCCTACGAGACAGCAACCTATTTTTAATCCATATCTTTTCACGTCCCTTACATATCAGATAATCTTATTTATTCCTATGTTTTTATCCCTAGGCACACAATATAGGATCAAAACCAATAAACTACCCACGAAAGAACACACATACCTTTCAGCCACGGTTAAAAATTAAGACTTCTCGGGTTTGCATTCTTACTTTTGGCTGGAAATCAGTAGAAGCCATTGAAGCGCTAGAGAGCTTCACAGGTTTGTCAAAACTGATTATTGTATCACAGGCCAAAAATTTATTACATTTTCCCATTATAAGCTGTAATGAACTGTCTTGGCCAGAATAGCAAACACACTGTTTATATCATTCAGACATGAAAGATACTCAAGTTGCAAAGATTAAGGTATATAACATCAAATTAGTATGAAAATAAACTGCTCCCTTTGTTTAAGGGCAAAGTAATATCAGCTGTTGCAATCAATACAACTATTTGGAAATACAGTATTGTCTTGGATTACACTTAATCAGAAGCTTCTGCTTCGCTGCCAGGACTTAAAAAGAAAAGTAAATATTAATGCTATTAAAACACAAGACAGAGATCATCAGTTGCTGAACATGCCATCCAAGAGGAACGGGGAGTATGGGAGGTAAGGTACAGATATCATCTAGGTCATGGGAGCTGTATTTCACAACTGATAAATTGATAACTTCAGCTACCTGAAAACTAACAAACCTCCAAAATATTATTTCATCAAAACTTCAGAACACATTAAGTACCGCGTGAATGTTTCCTTTTGCATGTAAGTCAACAGTAGAGTAAAGTTTTAGTCTGCACATAGACTGAATTTACTATTTTCTTCCTGGACTCACCAATGAAAGCTTGTAATGTTACTCTTCTATACATTCAGCTTCTTTAATTTCATTTCTCTTTCTGCACAAACACAATACAAGCAAAGGAACATATAGACTTTCTCCTGTTTCAGTGGTCTTAAAGACAAATCAACCTTCAAAATCACTGATGATCTCTAAAAGGATTTAAATATTGGAAGGCCTTACTATTAATACTCCAGGCTAACAACAGTTAGGGCTTCAGGCACAACCAAGACAACATACTTAATTCCCCAATTCATGTGGTGAAGTTAGGAGGTCAAAGTGCATTAAACACGGGGAGGATAGAAAAGAATTGGAAAGAAAAAATAATGTATAAGTTGGCTACAAATTAGAGTATGTTGTGTTATTCCACACTCCACTAAAGAGCCAACACTGAATCCAGAATTTCTTATTTGTACGTAAGTTCACATATAGTTGCATAAAAGTTCAAAAAGTCTGTGGTATTTTGGTGAGAGCTGGGAATAGTCTACACAAAGTAAGCCTGGCAGCTCACAGCTATCTCAAATTTACCCTTGGGAAGGGCATCAGAATTCTGCAATTTATGTCTGGACACAGCTAATAAGCCTAGTCATTCATAATTAACAATGTTCTCCTTTTATTTTACATTATGCAGCTGAGTAAGAACTTGCCTGTTAACCCAAACTGGAGAGAAGGAGTCTGAGAGTTTACTGAAAACCACCACTAAAACACAACCATAGTTCTATCAAGTGAAGTTAAAATAAAAATAGCTATTAAAAAACTCACTAAAAAGGTGGAAAACCGTCTTAGAGAGTAGAAAGATATACCCCTGTATACTACAATGAAAGAACACCAGGCACTCTTCATGGTTAGCCAGGTGCACTGGAGGTAAAGAAGTAGTGCTAGATCTAAACAATAACAACAAAAAAATCAAGCAGTTTCAAAAGCTTTTAAAGGTTTTTTAGGTAGCTTTTAATTGACTTGAATGGGAACACTCTGAGGCCAGAAAGTAGTGAGTGGCCTGAGGATCCTATCTTCCAACCATTAGGCTTATGCAATCTTCCGCCTCAGCCTTTTTTCTATGGCTGCTTTATCAAAGAATAAACACAAATATTTGTTTATAAAGCCGCAGGAATTTGAGAGGGAATGGACATTTGGCTTTCTCTATCAGAAGAATGATAATCTTCATCTATCTTTTTATACGTAAGGCAGTTGAGATAACATTAGGTCTTGTCTTAATGGATTTTGTTTTAGTATCTTCCAGCTCAGAGGTAATATAACATGACATACAAAAGGCTTGTGAACAGGCTGAGAACACTGGGGACATCACTTCAGCTCCCCTTAAACTCCCTCCAAGCACAAACTTCTGCTCTACAGAACATACCTATTATTACAAAATTAATCAAGATATTTCTTTGCCCATTTATTAGAGACTGAAATAGGAACCAAGAATACAGAGCCACTGGTCTATTCAGAGAAAAGTTTACTAGCATACAGCAATATATCCAAGTGAGGAACCAGAGGACCTTTCAATACACTTGGTATTTGTGCTGGCAGACACAAATAACAGTAAACAAGTTTTTTGATAGCAGACCTGTAAGCTAAAGGGGAGGAATATATCATCCAACTCCTTTCTTCTCAAAGCTCTGCCGCTGGGAAGACAGAGCACTTACTTCTTTTAGGGGAAGAAAGACGTAGTATTCAACTGTAGTACACCTGAAAACAAATCCCAAACAAAAAAACCCACCCGAAGTAACTCCCTGCCACCGACGTCAAAAAATGATCAGTACACGATTATGCCAAGTACTTCATAATAAAGTTCATAGCTGTGGGTTTTCAGCTACGAGAGCCCTACTTGCGTTCTGTTCACAGCTATCAGTGTCTTCTCAAACACACCTTGTCGCCTCTCACTGGTGTCATTTTAAGCACCAAGCCTGCAGCTGTTCAGCTTCCAGTATCAAATCTCCCCAGTAGTTCCTAAACCCTCTGAAGCTCCTACTCCTCTGTCTTAAACACACCCAAATATTAAGATGCCCACATACAAGTTGCTGTTGCCTAGTTTCCATCAAAAACTAAAAATAAAGCAACAGGAATAAAGTTAAACACTTAGGGATAGAAACACTAGTATTCTGACCTACAAAAATCCACATTTATCAATTGGTGCAGAAGCAGTCACCAGATTAAGAAACGGCAGTTGAAAGACAGTTCTCCAGGTCAATAACAACTATAGAAAATAAACAAAAATTATGCTTTTATTTCAGTTAAGAGTTTTGTTCTACTTTGCATTTCACAAATTCTATCCGTTGGCCAAAATTAGCTACCTCAACCTTAATTTGTTCGTGTTTGTTCTGGTTTAAAACCCAGCAGGAAAGTTAAACCCCTTCAAGCTGTCCCCTTTCCCCTGCCTCCTTCTGACAGTGGAGGAAACACTGGCAGAGATTATAAAATAGAATCACAATTTACTGAAAAATCGCAATAACCACAACAATATTAATAAAAGTGTACAAAAAAGTGTTTTACCCCCAAAAGGGGATTCAGCAGAGAACAGACAAAAACACTTCCTGAAGACAGCACCCAGTGCGGTTTCCCAAAGGCAAAATGGCAACCACCCCCCTGATGGGCCCGCGGTACATGGGAAAACAAAGGCTTAACTTCCCCCCACCCAAAAACAGCGGGAAAACAGAGACAAGGCAGAACCTGGTGGGACCTGACAGGGCTTTGAAACAGATCAGCTGACACTTCTCCTAGGCCTGACTTTGAGGGAGTGGGACTGGAACACTCGGAGTTCCGGCTGGGGCTCCAGCAGCTGCAGCTTGAGCTCCGTGCGGCTCCGCTGGGCTCCATGCCGTTCTCTCCCTTTTCTTTTTCTGGGAGCCACGTCTTGGGCTCGCTGGCACTGTCTTTCAGCACCAAACCACAAAACCTGCAGCTCAGAGGAATGGGAAGAGGAACCACCAGTTGCGGAGCGGGGCTTGGTCCGCCAGGCTGACCCAATACCTGCACACCCCTCCCTTGAGCCCAGGCTTCCCGCTTCCAGCTGCCTCCTGCTGACACCACACCCGCACCAGGACGTTGGAGGTACGGAATTAAACAGCGCTACAAACTCCAGCCCTTTTCTCTGTAGTCACAATAATGTTTCACAAGATATTTACCTTTGGTAATCCATGTATGCTTCCTGAAAAAATCTCACCTTCACCCTGAAGAAGCTGTGAACACTTGACAAACAGAAATCACTTGAAAGTGTTTATTCTTAAGCTCTCTTATATACGTCAAGCTCTCTTATATAGATAATCACTATGCTGCGGCAAATGAAATTATTTGGGTTTCTTCAGTTGTGTTTGTTTTCTGTTCCATGCTATATTTTTAGAGATTTATCTCTCAATCCATGTTAGTCACACACATTTTTATACCTGTATTTTGCTACAGAAAAAAAAGAAAAACAAAAAGAGAATGAAAAATTCTTTTACAGAATAAAACATTGATATAGCAACATGCAAATGACTAATATACAGACTAGGTGCTTGAAACAGCTTCTGCTTCAATCATCATTTCCCTATTCAACTATTCTGTAAAATGAAACTAACCCTTGACTGACAAAAAATACAAAAATGTCAGATTAAAAGATTTTTTCAAATTCCAGACATGTAATATTCTGCTGCTTGTCCTGGTGGTCTATAATTATGCAACACAGATATAGCATACTTATGCAAATGAAACTTATGCTAAGGGATCAATTATGCTAAGGGATCAATTTCTCCATCCTCAAAGTGCAGAGACCCAGCAGAATATCTAATGGCACCAAAATCAGAACGCCAAATGGAAAAAATTTTGCCAGTAAAAAAAAATTAAATATGCTCGTGTATATTTGAAAGAATGTGTTAAAGACACTAGAATTCTGACTTCAAAGTGAAAATACTAATCACTCTTCTGTCTCTCACAAGGAGAGCCCATTGTCAATATCTATTTTGGAATCAGCTATTACACACCAGCTTGCAATACTCTTCCTATCACTGAATGAATGCAAAGGTTCACAAGAGTGAACTGTTAATTCGTGTTCTTTCAGAAAGAATCTGGACAATTAAAACATTGCTGTTCCTTCTCAAAACAAAACACACCATCGTATTCTCATTACATGACTTCTGTTAATATCTACTCTCTGTACACCAGTCAAACTCTCTGTAAAATCAAACCCAGTAACTGTCTTTATGAGGCTGGTCGTTAAACTTGTGCTTTACTACCAGAGTGTCTGCTTTCATCAAATTATTTATAGTAAGGTGATAACAGATGTCTCCTGCTTTTGTTTAGCTTTCCTAAAACTGCAGATGCCAGGGCAATATTTGTCAACTCTTTTGGCCTCTCAATTATTGTACAGAAGAGCTCAGGTAGACACAGCAGAGCCTGGGAAGTACCTTGCCTTACCAGGAATGAGGAATGGGCCACGCGTCTGCTCCTCCTCAGCCCTA
This sequence comes from Mohoua ochrocephala, assembly GCA_013398855.1. NCBI lineage: Eukaryota > Metazoa > Chordata > Aves > Passeriformes > Acanthizidae > Mohoua > Mohoua ochrocephala. Next base: position 136,596 of record VZTA01021944.1, read on the forward strand.
CCTCTCATCTTAGGTTTGTGACAAGAGGCTATCTCCATCAGTGGCTCAAGCCAGTATGGTAAACCACAAACAAGTGACACAGTTTTCAATGAAGACACAGCAAAGAGCTGAAGGAAACCAAGGACCGATGCACATTTTCAATGGCCGTATCGCAACACAACAAAATCCACCTCCCAAGGACAAAGAATGATTCTCAGTTTGATCCTCTTACGATTTTTGTTTCATCTAGAAAGCAATGCTAGAGATTCTGTGAGAAAGGCATTTTATCTAAACTCTCTGATGCTATGGAAATGTCATAGCCATTTCAACTAAGAAGAAAAGGTTGAGATGGTAAAAGTCAGACCACTATTTGTTTTGCATAAAGGCAATTGAAAGAAAAATTGGTATTTTCTCAGTAAATTCATGGGCTTTAACAATTCATAGGAATAAAGTCGCCATATATAGAAGAATATAATAAAGAGAAAGCAAGTTACCATTGCTTTGCTATTACTGGCATCAGTTCCTTTTTTTTTCCTGCTGTTGTCCTACAGCTGTACACACAGACATGCTATTTATCCAAAAGAAAATAAATTGTGCAAGGTTACTGCAGAATAAAGGGTGCAGTCTGATGATCTGTGTTTTAACACTAATAACGGATGGCTTACCTCAGCGAGAAGTTCATAGAAAACTGGTTTCTACCTGTATGAACCAAGTTCAGGGACAGGATTGCTTCATACAGTCTGCATGATTTTTATGACAATTGAACACTGGGAGACAGTTAAGAGTACTGAATTAACTGAGCCCTGATTCTAAGTCCACAGGAATGGCATTGAAATTTCAAAGCGGGCCCAGCAGCACCATTATGGGCACAGTTACTGCTAAGGCATGAAAGACGCTGTCACAGAAGCAGGAAAGTGATCTTTTGGGTTTTCCTTTCTTAGTCTTATTTCTTGTTCCTAGTTTCATCTTTCTCACTTTTTCATTCTACTTCCCTGTGCTCTGCCATGTCATCTTTTGGCCAAAACATTCCATGGGAGCCAATATACATTTGTCTTACCTCAAAATCTCCTCCTGATTCCAGAAAAGCGAATGCTAACTTTTGGGTTGCCAATTAATAAAACAATGAAATACACGACACTCTTGGAATATGAAGAAAAAAACCCCGACCAAAACAGAAAAAAACCAGCCCACCATAAAAAACCCCATCAAAATTACATCGCCAATACAGGTTGCCTGGGACCGACATTTTCTTTTTTTAATTAATAGCGTCACAAATTATTTTCTTATGCTTCCTTTCATAATTTTTTATACAAAATACCATTACAAGGAACAGAAGCAGCAAACAAATGAGGTCTGGCATCACCTTGTCTAAAATTAACTATTTCTACCTCTATATATATTTCTGTTTCTCTCAACTTTAAGCTGACTAGGTTTCTATTTTAACATTGGAGAAAGGAAACAAAAACAAAAAAAACAAACCCCAAAACCAAAACAAACCAAAAATCTGCTTCCTTTAGGATGCAAGTCAAAAATCTTTAAAGATCTTTATAAGCACCTGTTACTTTCTTTTTCCAAAGAAAAAGTGGCACCAAACCAGCAGAAGAGAATTATGACTCCATGAACAGCTAAAAATGGAAGTGATCCTCTAAATTAAAAAGGCTGAGAAAGATTAGGGAAAGTTCAGATAAGATTTATGTCTAGAGAGCTAGCAATAGGAATGAGTTATAAAATATCAATCTATAAAACATTTAAAAAGAACATTTAATATAGAGTTTGTAGTAGGGATAGTTAACATCAGTTTTCACCATGACAGCAACTTGTAGTTTAAACTAGTTGTTAAATTTGTGTTAGAGATAGGCACACAGTAAAAATTAAATTAAATTAAAGTTCTGCCCTTTTCCAAATGTTAAGAACAAGTACTTGATTAACATTATGTAAATGGATTCCTATTTTGATCATGACCAAGCAGAAAATGTTCATTAAGATGCAAACACAATATGCTGAGAAAGTGTCAGTCCACCTCTTTTGCAAATTATTCATTAGGAGTCAGGCATTACATTAACACAAATTTCTACGACAATAAATATACAGAGATGAAGCTTGATGCGGGATGAAATGATGGGAACAGTCACATTTTAAGAGTTAACTTTAATACACTGCTACATAAAGTTTCATGACTAGTGATAGCCTGATTTATATTTTGTGAAACAGCATATTAGATAAGATAGAACTTTTTGGCTGTTCCCCACTAACACTATTAATTTAGTCAAAAGTTTGTAAAACATTCTGATAAAAACTCCTGCATATTTACATTTTTACACAATAAACAATAAAACTACTACTGCTAGAGTTTAGTCCAATGTTTACTCTGCACTGGAAAACAGAAATCAAAATTAGTGAATATGCCTATAAAGATTAAATAGACAATGTGCTTTTTCATAGCTTTAAATGAACATTAAAAGAAGATAATGCCAGTTGCAGAACAGGTATTTCAAAGTAACAAAAAAATAAGTACAGGTTCTGGTTTGAAGTTTGTTCTTGGTGGAATCTTCATAGATGTGATCAGAGAAGCCATTTACCACATCAAAGGAATCTACACAAACATTTTTTAAAGCAGCTCCACAAGGATGGCACTAAGTTTTCGTGTTTGGCCAACGTAAAGTAGTGGTTCCTTCCCTGCTCCTTCCTCCAGCTACCCTCCCCGATTCCACAACTGAGGGAATAATCAGAGGGAATGTACTTGGTTAGAACTTTACTCTCTGCAAAACAAATCTGAGTTTCTGATAGCTCACAGGGCTTGGTTAGGCCTTTCACCATCTTCGTAGCCTTCCTTTGGCCTCTTTCTAACAACACCTTTCTTATATTGAGGCACCCAACTGTGTTACTAAAAGCACCTCTCCAAGTCTATAGTGATTCTTTTTTTCCCTTTTGGAGTACCACAAAGGGCTGGAATGTTGCAACAGAACCGTTTTAAACTCCCTGGAATTTGGTCTTGTTTTCTCTCTTTCACTTCTGTGAATTATACCACACTTGAATTACCAAATTGAGAAATCAGTGCAACTATTTACTAAATGAATATTGTTCTCAAAGTCTGAATTCCTAGCAAGGAGAGTGTTTGTAATGTTGAACAGAGACTTCTTCATAGAAGTAGCAAGAAAGAAAAAAAAAAAAGTCATTGCATTTATCTATAGCCATTGGATTCTAAGCTGGTGTACTCCTAAAAGGAAGTATTTTCTGTATGAAAGATTTTTAAAAGAAGAGAGAAAGAAATAAATATTTCTGAAAAGTACCTAACTAGTATAAACTGGACCTTAATGAAATCATTGTAATGTGACCACCTAGATTGTTCTAGTCCATGGGGGTGCTTTCTTGCATCTTTGGAGCTTCTGGAATGACCACAATGACCACATCTACCATGAAACCTGCATGACTCCAGAATTTATGGATTTAAACTCCCAAAACTCCTTTGAGACTGGAAAATGAATCTTTCAATTTTATAAACAAGGAAGCATAGCACAAAGAAGCCATTTGCCCATGCACGCACGCACGCAGCCCCCAGCCAGAATTTAAAGCCAGACCGCATAAATCCTGGGCCCAGGCCTTAATTGTAGGATCAGTATCACAGCTCTCTGTAGCCCTGACTGACACAAAAGAGCAGCTGTCCTGAAATCTTGCTCAGGTTTGTTTCTCAGAATAAAGACTTCAGCTGCACATCAGAATGCGCATTTTATTTTCTACTTCTTCACCAGAATGTTTTGTCAAATAGCTAGATAGGATTTATTTTGCTGCAGTATCACCTTATGCCCCACTTTGCTACTAATGCAGTTGTCTGATATGCATAAATTACCTGTTTGGGCACTTGACACTGAGGTAGCTGTATTAAAAGGACACTATACTGTGTTAGGTTTGAATCTTGCATACTGCAGAGGGTCAAGATAGCAGTGAATTATCTACTCAGTGTAGATAATTCAATTACATTATTGCATTAAGTATGATATCTTATCAAAATCTGTTAAGTCACCAGTGTCCTTTGAGAATGACAATAGACACATAACTGTCAGGAAAATAAAAATTAGCCATTAAAAGTTTACCTTTCCCTACTCATTTCTCTGGTGCGTATCAAATTACACAAAATTATATGCTTGGGGGTAAAAAAACAGGTGAGCAAGTATCCAGTCTCTGCAGTATCAGGTCTGACAAGAAATGGCACTTTCCAAACTAATTACAGTTTTAGAGAACTGTGCTTAAACATAACTGTAGTAATTCAGCCCCTCGAGAAAAAAAGGAGAGCTGGCTTTCAGAGTATATTGGCATGGGACCAAGCTGCCAGTACCTGTATAAAGACACGGAAAGACTGCTGCACATCTGTTTATGAAGGGTACTCCAGCAAGCATGAATTTTATTCAACAAAATTTAAAATTTTAATTATCAGACTTACCTTACCTAGACATGTTGTTTGCCCTGAGAGTAAGGCCCAAGAAATCAGTGATACCGTTCTACGCTGCAATTAGACATTATCCATCAATTACGTGAGAATTCATCCTTGTATTTTAGTTCCACCAACACGGTTTCCACGTGGAAAAACGGAGTAGCAGACTACATCAAATACACAGTTGGGACTGGACACATACCAAATTTACGTACCTTGATGTATTTTTCTGAGTGCCCCTTGAGACTTGCAAGCTCTGGCACCATGTGATGTTTGTTGCTCTTCATCAGTCATGATTTAGTAGAGTAGGTGAAAGAAGCTCTGGCAGATCCATTCAAGATATGTGTTTCCCCTCCCCTCCAATACAAGTACTAATTATATGATGACTTTTTAAGGTATTTTTAATTAGGAAGTATATGACTGTTAGAGGTGAACATTCTCTTTACCAGTAAATTTACGTAACTTTTTTTATAAGAAGAAGCTTTATTTCCCTGAAAGAAGTCCTTGTTAGGTGAAAGTCATGCCAAAATTGCAAAGGAAAATGTCAGCCTCAAAAATATGTGCAGCCCTAAGAATCTGGCCATATTCCTCAGCCTGTTTTGTGGACAGCAACTAGTTTTGAAGAGGTAGGTTTGCTGGCCTTTACAAGCATCCATTTTGGTAGACTAAGCTCATTATTGCTTGGATTTTCCACTTTGATACTCAGTGTTAAAAGTGATCTTAAAAATACTGCAGTCACTTCTTTGTGCTTTTGGAGATGAAAACAACTCTTTGCATCTTGCAGTTTCCATGACTGATAACATGATCTGTTCTTTCTATCGCATATACATTGTGATTTTTCTTCTTGGGGGCATTGAATAAACTCATATTCTAAACATTAGATACATTTTTAAAAAATACACTGACATACCATTGTACATTCTCCCTTCACAGAATGAAGAACTGAAACAAGAGCTTTAATAAAAATTTTAAAACATGTTGAATACTGATCATACTTTATCATCAATCATTAGGTTTCTCTTGCTGATTAGAATAAGAAACCATCGATCCATAATCTCATCTATCCAATGAATTATACAATACTAACTAATCTGACTTTCACAAAATGAAATCATAGAAGTTCAAGGTCCTGGAAATACAGGCTCTCTCAAACTATATATTTCATCATTCAAGATATTCCAGGGTCTAGTGATAGGAAGATAACCCCACTCCTGTTCCCAGCTTCCACATTCACTACAATGCCTTAGGAGCTGTGTAACGTTTCAGCTTTCTCAAACAATTATTGCTCTAAGAACTTGATAATCTAAATCACTGTTTTGAAACTACATGTCCCAAAAGTAGATTTTTATTCTAATATCCTAATATTTAGAGGAATGTCAAAGTTTATGACTGGTTTCCCCATTTTCAGGTTTTTCTACAATCCTGACAGGAAACATTTACAAACAGGAATCAACAGTCCCACAGCAGACCCAATCAATGAGATCAAGAACTATAATTTATCTACCTGAGAATCACCTTCTGTACCTGGCAGTCTGCAGGTACATAATAATTACTCAATTGTTGTTTAAAACAAATACAGCACTACTGGAATGAATGCCATCAATCAGCCCCACTCAACTTCTAAGTATCATAGACAAATTACTTACATTAACTTTTTATTAAGGATTTAATGGTATTATAATAATACCATACCAACAAATCAGCACAACTAATATAGTTGGAAATACCACTATAAACTGTACTGAATTTCTCTGGCAGCAAAAAGAAGCTGAGCTGGTAATGTTAATGTAAAAGCCAGGCCTTAGTTCACCACTATTCTCATGAGAAAATATTGTTATGACTAGTTTACTGTACATTTTCAAGTAATGGAAGATACCCCAAGGAAAACAGCAAGTGTTTTAGTGCAGCCCTATTGATGCACTGAAGAGCCTGTCAATGTATTCTGGAATTTCATTAAAGTTTATAGTAAAACAAAAGGTCTCTCTTCTCATCTCATTTTGTGCAAGAGCCACCTAATTTAACTTTATAATCCAAAACTCTATTAAGAATTTAAGTGTTACTCCACAGCAAATATGATCTGAATGCTCTTACTCATCTCTTCTTCCCTCATGTCAATAGAAACAAACATATTTCCATTTATATTCTATAATAAATTTTTAAAACCTTTTTCCATTTTTTCCTAGGCAAATCAATTGTGAATGTGTCAGCAAGAAAAGCAGACATTCTAGTCACAGAAAACAATGAGAGAAAAGTTGCAATAGGAGTCAGGAGTAATAGGCCACTCATTTGTTTGCAGCAAACATCCAGAGTACCCCTTCCATAGATACGTTCAAATCCAGTCACTTTGCAGTGACCAAGCAGCTCCCTACCAGGGATTTCCTGTTCACCATTGCAGTAAAATGATATTGATAGCCATAAACTGGAGTTGCTTCTTTCTTCCTTATTTTCCATTACGTTTTAGGGGTTTTTTTCTGCCAGAAATAACTTCAGTGATTTCTTTCTATTTTTGCTCTGTTTCTCATATTGTTTCTTACCAATAGATGCATCAGAGATGTTTCTGTGTTATAAGATGGGATGGGGAACTTTTTTCAAAATATTTTCTCTGGAGACTGAGGGAATCAGTTCATATGATTTCAAAACTAATAGTCAGTAATGTGATATCTAAAGGAAATGCAGAGAAATAATGTTAAAAATGTAGCAAGCTTCATCCAAGGGAAGGTAAAAGTCAGGGACATTCCCATTACCAATATATTAAAGGTGAAGATTAAACCAAAAGCACTGTCCTACAAATGCAGACACTATTTGCATCAGGCTATTTTCAGAATTTTTGTCTCTTCATTCTTGTAACCAAATGTTGAGGGCCATTCTTTGCTATCATCATTACCCTAAATAGATGAAAACCGAGTCGCATTTGACTGCAAGCACAGAGGAAAACCTGAGTTAAGCAAAGTACACATTAAAACATCTTCAGGATAGCTAGGGCCAGTAATGAATAACAAAATACATTTATCCAGATGAACATACAGCACTCGGCAGCATCCTTTTACAGGTCAATGGATTTTCTATAGAGCCAGTGTGGAGAAATATTTCTAAAGTACCTCCTCAAATACGCTTGTCTAAATCTATATGTCCAACTGCACAAGTAAGCTGTCAGGCCATAAATAAAGCAGACTATTTGGCAAGCTATTTATTTATTTCCTCAGACACTGTTTATACTGTTGCATTTCCTTTTAAAGTGCTACAGCTGTAAAGGTATTTCAGGTTATGTATGCAAGGAAGTACTGCTCAAAGCATCAACAGTTAAGTTGGCTGTTTTCTTTTTCGACTGGCAGTCACAGTATTAATAGACCTTACAAAATTTTAAAGCCTGAGAAAAGACTGACACGTGGTTTGAGGGTCTTGGGGGTGGGGTGGGGTGGGAGTGTGTGTGCGGTGGTGAAAGCAAGTGTGCATAAAGGTTCTATGAATATAATTTTAAGTAACGCAAACAGCATCACATACAATCCCTATACTCTTCTATTTTTATTGCTGTAAAACTGAAGGCTTATATATTAATAAGTGCAGAACTTCAAATATTTTCAGAGGCTTAAAAAACAGTACAATTCTAATCATAAGTAACTGCAAGAGACTACCAGTTGCATGATGCAAAAAAACCCAACAACTAAGGAAACTCTGTTCAAGCTAGAAAAAGATAAGATGGAAGAGATCTCAATAAGCAAGGAGGCTAAAAAAATTATAAATCCACAGAGACATTTCAGGTCCATGTATCAAGACTTAGCAAGATTCAGGCTCTCATGAATTGAGTAGGCTGCTAGTGTGCCCAGATATATTTCAATATATGCTCCATAAAGTCAGTCTTCGGGTATATGAAATGTCAGATAATCAAATACAAAGCAATTCCAAGAGAAAACTTGTAAATAATGCAAAATACAGAGCGTGTTAGTCTAGCAAGCCCAATTACAAGCAGTTTCACTTGAAAATGCTGATTAGAGCAAAATGTCAGGCATAAAGTACATAAAGAAAAAGTATGCTATAGTAATCAAGTCTAAGGATGACAAAGATGGATGCCTGCAGTTTTGTTCAAATCCTTAAAGAAAAGTTGCAATCACTTGGCCAGCTGGAGACAAATCTATTTTCCTGGCTACCCAGGCTATCCAAAGAACAAGCAGTAAATCTCTCAACTCAGACTGCAGTGCACCTTCCCAACTAAAGGCCTTATGCCTCCAATTTAGCAGCCCAGCTAATTCCTAAAACCACTGCACCTTTTGCCCAAAACCATCACTGTCCTTAGTGAAACCGAAGTGCGTGTCAGGCAGCTTTCCAGCTCCCTATCTTCTTTAGATACTGGGAAGAGAAAGAATGTTCACTGAAGCTGGACAAGAGAGTTTTAGTCAAGCACTTCCACTGACCTCCCACAGAACAGTTACCACGGGAGATGCAGCTGTGATAATGCAGTGAAATGTATGAAACCATCCCACAGATGAGGAGACAGGGACTATGGAATAACCCACAGCTAACACTGAAGTGAAGACATAGTAGATCAGTTAAGGCTTTTTCCTGAGTCCTGAGCTGCAATCTTCCAACTTTCATAAGGTCTTGAATCCAGTGACTAATAACATGACAACTTCAGACAAAGGACAGCTAGAAATAAACATCAATCCTTGTTCCTTTTCTATCCCCTCTACCCACCATTCTTTACTCTTCACCAGAGCTCCCATACCACACACACCTTCAACCATGCTCTCCTTTAGTTCAATTCCACAGGGGTGAAGGAGAATCTGATCTTACAGCGCATACATGCTTAAGTTACTTTCAGGGTATAATTCTTTATCTTCTTCCTGCTACCCCTACTGTAAGATCAACTTTGTAATTTCCCATTCCAATGTCCAGCAGTAATACTTCAGCAGCCAGCTTCTATGCCCAAGTACCTATTTTCAGAGAAATAAAGGAGTGAAACAGAAAAAAACAACCACCAATAAACAGATATTTATGCAATATCCACATTCTCCACGGCTCTTTCAGTCCTTATACCTCTGAGTGCCAGTTTTGCTACATGGTAAAACAAGTCTCTGATTTACTTTACCTCTGTATCCCACAAAGATTATACAGATTTGGAACAAGCACCAAGGGAAGGAGTAGTGGAGTTTGTCTAAGTCAGCATTGCTGCCAGAAATAATGCACGTCAAAGAACATCCCTAAGACATCTAGAACATTGAGGAATTAATAAATAATATGTCTGGATTTTAGCCTGCTTTTCAGAAAAGCAGCATTCTTCTCAAACCCTCTTCTCCCTCACTGTAACATTAAATATAACTTACTGGATACCTGAAAACAGAATATAACAAAGTTAAGATGTCTTAACAAAACTAATTAAAAACAAGCCAAACCAAACCAAACACTACGACTGCCCCCAGGGCCCCAAAAAATCAAACAAGAACCCAGTGCCATGATGCACAAAATTCTTGTGCATTTCAGTGTTATGTGACTCAGCTTTCAAGGAAAAAACCTTACCAAAAACTAACAACTATTTCATTATGTAAGTGGCAAACATTTAAATGGAAAAGTAAGCAAATTTCATTTCTGTGTGTCAAGATGCTTGTAGCATTACTTCCTAAAATTAGAAAAACTAAACCAGTAACATATAGTTAAAGGAATTTTGCAAGCTACAATTGTCCTTATAGAAAAAAAGCTTTGCTCAGTTTTCGAGAAAGGGAGGAGAGCTCAGTTAGACAATCCATTCACCACGATGCCCCAGGAGTTTAATTCTTAGACCTCTGTATCTAAGTGAGATAAACATCTAATCCTGTACTAGCTGACTGCTAATGGCTCAGTTTCCAGTTCAGCAAGATAATTAAGCACTTAAGTGAGTATTTCCACTCACTTGTACAAGACTAGTCACATTTTAAACAATTTGTTACTGGAAATCTTAAACTTCTGGGGTTTCTTTTTCACTTTTTTCCCAGGGGTACTGCTTTTGTTAAATCTTGTATGATAGACCTGTGCATCAAATAATGCTAGTAACAACACAAAAAAAGGTTTTAAGACCTTTTTAGGAATACACTGTATAAAAGTTAAACAATTTGCTTGCAAAATTAGCATCACTTTTCGCCCCTCACTCACAAAGCAGAGACTGATGTTTGCCGTGTTTGTTCAAAACAAACAGAACCACCAATTTCTTGTCATAAATATTGCTTATTTAAAGAGCAAGGCCAAAATTCACAAACACAATACTCAGAAGAGCTATGCCTTTGTCTGTTGAACATGTCACTAAGCACTTGCTGACTCACTGAAAACTAGACTTGAGAAATAATGTAATTTATCTCCCTTCTGATGAAGACAATCATCAGATTGTATCTGACTAATCCTAATTTGCAGCCAGTTATTTCTATAGAAATTTCAATGGGCTGTTTTCCTTGGGTCGTAGACTCATATTCACCTAAAAAACTCTACACTTTACAGTTCTCGACTGCTGACCTCTGTCAGCGGTTACTCGAGGCTCTGGAAAAATCATGTTTAAGGTTTACAAACAGCCTTAAGCAAAGTCAGGTGAGTTAGCTCTCAACAGTCTTTATCAGATGATTAAACTACGAGCCTAAAGCAGATGAGGAAGCATGTACATAATCCTTTTCTGTCAAAGCAAAACCGCAAGGGTAGCAACCTCCAGCTGGGCAGCAGCAGCATCTTCTTTAAGCCCAGCTAGACCCAGAGAGGGACCCCTGTCCCAAGCCTTCTCCATTAGCTACATGAGCACCCAAGACTGTTTAGTTTACAGTTCAAAAAGTCCTGGCTAGGAGTCTCACACTGATAAAAAAGTCAAAGGGCATGAAGAGAAGCAATGTGTGTCCTTGCTTAAAGAAGACTGCATCTTTTCAGTATTCATTCATCCCTTCTGAGCATGGGTATTGCTCTCATGTATTTAGTCACTATCTTTCTCAGGGCAGAGCTTGCATTCCCCATTTTCTTAATCAGAGCAGTAAAGCCATGACTGTCTTGTGATTTACTCCATATTCAGCAGACTTTGTATTCTGCTTTTAATGGTAGAGTTTCTCAGTGACACCTACTGACACATACAAAGCCCTAGAACCTTACCCTGTGTGAGAAGTGAAAATTTAAAATAGCAATATAGTTCAAAGTAAATAGCATCTGGTTAATTTATAAGGCACTTGTGAGACCTACATATCTATTACTTCCTCTCCTCCGCCTCCACATGATTACACCTCATTGAAATGGAAAAAACACTTTCATGACAGGGTTCTAGCTCTTTTGGCTAGTTGCCCACGTAAGAACATCTATCCCCGTTACAGTAACTGCAGCTAGAATATATGCCCTATCCTATACAAACACACCACAAAATCCTAAATACACTACAGTGTGGAGGAATCAGTATTACAGCCAGCAATACTCCATATTTCTTAACAGAGCTATGTCATACACAACTAAGAAAATTACACTGAGATTTAAGCTACACTTACATAATCTACCTGACAAGTACTTTCTGGTCATACTATTACTCCCAATATTTAAGCTATTTTCTTGTGTTCATTCTGTACTAGAATAGGAAATAGGCTTTCCACCACATACCAAAAGTACCTTTCAGATCACAAACTCCTTTTGTCACCCTTTTTGCTCAAAGCCTTCCTACATCACTTGCTATTGTAAAGGAATGTTAGAAATGCTGAATAATCAAACTAATACTAATGGAAAAAAGTTTTCCATTAAGGAATTTTTCCACATTCTTCTGGTTACTCTCACCTGGAGTATACCTCCTATAGCCAGCAGTATTTCCCACCTGGAGTGCTATGTTCAGCTCTGGGATCCCCAGCACAGGAAGGACATCGATCTGTTGGTGCAAGTCCAGAGGAGGCCACCAAAATGATTAGAGGGATGGAGCACCTCTGCTATGAGGAAAGGCTGAGAACGGGGATTGTTCAGCCTGGAGAAGAAAAGGCTTCAGGGTGACCTACCTGTGGCCGTCCAGCGCCTGAAGGGGGCCTACAGGAAAGATGGACAGAGACTATTCACAAGGACATGTAGTGGCAGGACAAAGGGGAATGGCTTCAAACTGAGAGTAAGTTTAGATTAGATATTAGGAAGAAATTCTTTACTGTTAGGGTGGTGAGGCACTGAAACAGGTCGCCCAGAGAAGAGGTGGATGCCCCATCCCTGGGAGTGCTCAAGGCCAGGCTGGATGGGGCTCTGAGCAACCTGGTCTAGTGGAAGGTGTCCCTGCCCATGGCAGAAGGGTTGGAATTGGATGATCTTTGAGGTCCCTTCCAATCCAAACCATTCGGTGATTCTACGACTCTATAATTCTAGGACAGCTAGGACAACAGAGAATCTAGACACTTAAACCATCAGAAACAGATCTAATCTCCAGGAAAATACCTGCACAATCTAAAAAGGTCATTAGGGAAATATGTTCTGAACTGAATCAAGTTAAAAAGATATTTCTTATAATTTCTAAAGTCAAAAAGCCACCCAAAACTAACCGAACACATCACAGTAAGCAAGAAACTCTGCTTCACCCAAACTCCCATTTGCTAAATTGCATCGAGGGAGAAAATATAATCATAGTGAATTGATTATGCAATTATGATATGATTAAGCTGCGTTTTCCCTCTTGGTACAATTTGGTAAATGCATGTTTATGCAAATGTTAAGCAATATTCTGCAGGTAATGCAAGTTACACTTCTTATATTTTCGTGGGAGTATCACCAAAAAGCAGGAGTCATGAGTGCACATTAATGCCTTACTATAGAAGATTATTTCCAATATACACAACTGTGAGAAGGGAGATACTGCCTAGATCATTACTATGACACCATATAAATTAAAATAAGCACTAACTTACTGTGTATGGTACACGTGTTAATAGCCAGAAATGTAACAAAAAAGGAAGACCAAAAAAGTGGACATGAGAGGATGAGTTCGGTTGGGTTTTTTAGTAGCAACAAATACACAAAATTTGTTTTGTTAATAAGTTGGTCTGGGGTACATGCAGACTTAAATGTCCATTTTCCTCATCTCTTTGCTTCTCAAACCACAGATTTGTAAAGTCCGAAAACAGAAATTAAAAAGATATATGACATCAAGTCAGCCCCCATAGACTAGCATGGAATCTGAAAAGCACACTTCATATTTTCAACTTTTTACTCTGAAAGGAAGGGGAAATAATCTGGCAGAGTTTTCAGGGTAACTATTTTCCAATATCCTCCTTTCCAACTACTATTAATAGGAATTTATTCTTTGCTCACAAGTACTTCTTTCCCGTACTAATTTAAACAACATTCTGGACTTGTCAAGGAAGGCTTAAACACTCCTCAGATGAACTGTGTTCATCTTCACTTCACCCCTTTCTCCTGTTTCTTCCTTGGACAGTCTTTATTTAAACTGATACACCATAATACCAGAGCTATGGAGCCTTACGTTTTTTATAAAGGGGATCCTATGTCACAGCACGATGTGTTCTTAAGTGATCCCAACATTACATGCAGAGCAATTCATTTCGATGGTTTAACTTACATCACAGAACCATAGAAAGGTTTGGGTTGGAAGGGACCTTTACAATTATTTAGGTACTACCCCCTGCCATGGACAGGGACAGCTTCCACTAGACCATGCTGCTCACAGCTCCATCTAACATGGCTTCGAAGCAGTAGCGGTTTTGAGTCTTTGCCCAGAAAGTTGAAAGCTTCATTCAGTGTTTTCCACCAGGACACAAACTCACACGGCATAAGGGTATGGCCAAGTTAGAGCATTATTTAGATGGTGACCACCACTAAAAAACAACTCACAAAGCATAAAGTTGATCTTGACTGATCCAGACCATTGCTAGAAACCTCACAACTTGTTACTGCATGAAATATTTCATTATCCAAGCTTAGCTAGAGGAAGCCCCAGGCTAATCTTGTCAAGATCAAATTGCTATTTAAAATCAACATTAGATAATATAAGTATTCTAAGATATTTCAAAATATCTGTTCCATCCAGACTTCCAAATTCCAAAATAAAACTGGCAAGCTTATACTGATTATACCAGGCAGTAACAAAGCAGTTAACCTACATCTGTATAAAGGATTCTTTTTAGCAAAGATTACAACATTTATTTTTCCAGCCAACTTACATCAACATGTAGCACTCACTATTTAAGTCTTTGTTTTAGTAATTTATTTTTCAATGATTCACCTAACCCTGACTTGCTTTAAAACGAATGAATTGGATTATCACCAGATTTCTGCTCAGGACTGAAGCTTGATGGACTTACTGGAAGAATTGTAAATATAAAGTTCACATCATAAAAAAAATTCTCTTCCTAGTAGAAATGTACCAAACACCATGATCCCACTGTACAATGTGGTGGTTGGCAGAACTACATCGATACCAGCAACTTGCTGGGTGAATGTCAGTTCTAAATAAGATTCTAAGTCGTAACTACTTAGATAACCAACAAATACGTTTGCATTACAATTTAAAACTATGGAAGAGAAAGCTTTTGTATTCTATTTATCTTTCAGTTTATAACGTAGAATATAAGTCTGGAATGCAGATGTCCTGCACTTTTAAACCTCTAATTAACAAAAATACAGCTTGAATTTAAATATTTTGGCAAGACTTCACTAATGCTGATTAGAAATATATAGATTCCGAATTGTAAAATGATTCCTTGTGTAAAGTAACACCCTGAATGAGGATGTGGCAGAGGTTTAAGAGCTGTTCTCCTTCACATTCTCCCCCAGGCCAAAATCAGTCTTTGGAATGTCTGAAAGCGATGGTAATTGAACACTGGAGTTGTGGAACAGTTGTATTTCCATAATTATAAAAATCCAACCACCCCCGACCATCCCCACAAACACATTAAAGCCCCATAAAAATAACAGGAGAGTATGGAAGTCTTAGAGGTACAAAGGGGCCTGGGATACATAAAGACTTCTATTCCCACGGGAGACAATCTGATATGCTGGGGTAGCGGTTTGTAGAGAAACAGCTCAGAAAAAGGAAAATGCTGCATGTACATAACCTCAGGGACAGAAGGTTCAACCCAACACAATAACTCAGGCCTATCTGTGCTTTCAGTACTTCAATCCAATGCTAAGTTTTGTCAATGGCAATAACTTCTCTCTTAGCAACCTCTCTCACTTGCGAATTAGGCCGGGTAAGATAGGATTTGTCTCTTACTGATCAATGTTTAACCATTTAACAGAGACATTTAAATTCTATGTTTAAAGATTACTTTCAATGGATGCTTATCAATTATACATTCTTTGCTAAAATAAAAGATAAGATATTCTCAAAAGACTTCTGATCTGCAAAACAGAGCTTGGGAAACCAGTCATGAAAAGTCCATTTTGAAATCTAGCAAAAATGAAAACAAAAACCAGAAAAAATTATGCTCTTTTATACAAGTATCTGCAGAATCGTGACGGATGATGGAGCCTGCACAATCTAAAACCCTGCATTGCTCAGAAAATCTGCAACTTTGCTGTGATGTGTTCTTATATACTTTATAGGAATTGAGGAATTTCACCTGGGCTTGGAGGTAAAGAAAAATTGAAGTGAAAGATCATATTTTCCAGTGTACTGCTTCTGAAAATGGTATTTAAGAATTCTGCTTCGGTGACATTTATGTTCAGCCTGTGATACATTTGTAGCACTTAAGGAACCAGAAGAAAAATGTTTCATTTGGGTGGCACTTTTTCCAAGAGTGACATCTACAAATTCGATTTCCAAACCTGATGCATGAGCCAAGACTTCAATGACAGAAGTTAAAGTATATTTGGTTATTTCAAGTAATAACAAAAAATGTAACCCTAAACCCATTTGTCAGGACATACAGCTCCATTTTTATATATGTCCCCAAAAGCAGCGTCACTTAAAAAGGCAACCTAGAACTTTTATGGCAATCTTCACAAATTATGTATTAAATGAAGAGGGTGCCCTCATTGCTAACACGAAGCACTGGACTTAAGAAAAGCATTAAGTGGCACAGTCTGCAAACCTTTTTCAAGTTACAGAAAGCAGAAGAAAATCTGTTGCTAGGCTTCGCTAGCACTTTTAATGATTTTTCTGTTTTTTTCATTAATAGAGCTTTATTTATGAATTCATATTGTATTTGGAAATTCTTGACTAGTGGAATCTAGTCAGACACTTTACATGCCCATGCCCTGACTGTGAAGTCCTTCTTGACCTCCCTAACCCCCTCAAACAAGCAGTCAGTGATGGAATTACCTGGGTGTATCCGAGCACCCAATCCAAGGCCCAAGGATCGTGTACTGTGCTGTTCCTTCGGCCGGGACTTTGCTTCTGCTACACCTGAAGTTCACGTCAAACCTTGAGGAACCATCAGTGCAAATGGCTCCATGAGCTGGTGCAAAGTCCCTTCTACCATCTGTGCCAAGCAGCTCTACCTTTGGCAGATTGGAAGGTCAGGCCCAAAAGGCAGAGAATCACTTAAACCAAGATAGCAAAATCCATCTGGGAATATGAATCAGAGCTCTTTTATGAAGGAGAGGCACCGGATTTCTAAACACTTAGCTTCCATCCACTGTGCTAACATTGATTGCCAACCACCACCAGCTCAGCTCTCACGTGGATTTATAACAGCACATTTGGAAAGGCTAAGTCATATCACCAGGGGATTAAATTTTCTTGAATTAGTATTCCAGAAATATGATGATCAAACTCCATTACTGCCACTGAGATACATTAGTATAGAGAAGCCAGAGCAGAAAAAAGCAACAGTTCTATTATTATACAGGCTGTCCCAGTAGAAAAGGTTTGAACTATTCAAATCAAAGTAATGGCAGCCAGTTACTGTAATGGGGTTATTGAAAGTTCAATTACATTTTTAAGAGTTTTCATGAATTAAAA
>VZTA01021945.1:0-11148 GCA_013398855.1 Mohoua ochrocephala
CAGTAAGGCCAGTGATCATATCCCTACTACCCTTCAGAAGCATAAGGAGCCCTTGTACACTAAAATACCCACTCCTCCCAAATATATATGCATAAATTACATATACATACACACACACACACATATAATATATGCACATAAACACTGTATATATTTAGTTGAAGCCAAGTTTAGCTAACGTGATTTTGATTGCTTTTCCAAATGTTGATATCAGACATGAAATTTAGTTTGGTTTCATCAGTTAGAATTTAGACTTACCTAGCCTAGAGGAGTGTATACTCCATTCTTTACAAGGCACATCCTACTTTGATCCTGCACGTGCTAAATAACGGCAGCAGTCACCTCGTGAGGAATATTGCTGCGGCCCTTCTCTTTCTACGCTGATGGCTTTTAAAGCTACACTCAGCTCTCCTGTGGAAAATGAGGTTTCATAGACAAAATGAGCTGCCTTTATTCAAATACTTACTATCACATAATAATCAATTTCTTATTTGAGATACCAATACACTA
Organism: Mohoua ochrocephala; assembly: GCA_013398855.1. NCBI lineage: Eukaryota > Metazoa > Chordata > Aves > Passeriformes > Acanthizidae > Mohoua > Mohoua ochrocephala. The sequence continues at coordinate 511 of VZTA01021945.1, forward strand.
GTACAAAGTCTAGAAATCATGCTTCTAATTCTGTGTAACCAAGATTGCACGGCCTCAAGACTTTGCAAGTCCCCACAGACACAGACTGGGCTGTAAAGGACAATGTGTGACAGCCCTCCAGCTACCTGGTTTGTCACGAGGAACCAGAAGGAGCTTTCAGGGCTTTGGGAAACCAGGGCCTCCAAAGGAGCACACAGCCCACAGAACACTGGCAGCATTTATGGTCCCGAGGAGATAGAAAACACACCGTTCATTTTAGACCTTCCTTCTTCTTCCCTGTCCTTCCTCCCCCATTCATAATGATGGCAAATTTACACTTTTTGCTTGTTGCAAGCAGCATATTTAGTACAATGTGAATCCAAACAGAAGTTTTCTAAATGTGTCAAACATAAGAACAACAATATCTCCAAGTTTAACAGTGCTGATTCTATTTCCAGCCATATTAAACTCTGATCTTGAAGACTTCGAGTTATTAGAAGCTTCATGTAATAATCACAAAGAAACAATTATTATACAATTAGAGAGACATGTGTCAACTGCATTTATACTTTTTAAGAAACTATGTGTTAATTAAATGCTATGCTTTATGCTCAGACAAGGCCCAGTAGATTATGTCTGTGTCCTTCAAATCCTGCCTTTATAAAGTACAGTGCACAGCTTTTGCATTTTATCACTCTTATAAAACACTCAACAAGATTTTCTTTCAAAACCAACACTTTTTGGAATGGAGTAACAGCAAAAAAGGACACGTTCTTAGCTGACATCACAGCACTACCTAAATAAAACGGATACCAAGGTTCACATTAACATGACAAACATTCGAAACACAGATTTTGATTATTTCAGGGGTCTTAAAAGGTTTTCTGAAGAGTGAGACATAAAATAAAAGAAATAAAAATGTAAAATAACCCTTTTCTCTGCTATAAATCATTGAGCTGCTTTTCCCAAATCCATTAATAAAAACAGTGATTGTATTTCATGTTACAGTTATCTACAAAAGACCATTCTTAATTGCTCTTAAGGCATCATGTTTTATTTTAGCCAGGTTCACATTTTATTATAGAAGACTAATGGGGCATAGACTCCTAGCAGAACTTATTTGGACCAGTCAACTATAAAGAGGGTATAAAAATAGTTATGAAAAAAAAATAAAAATTAAAAACTACAGCTAAGCTTTCAGATTTACAGGTCTAATAAAATGTGTCATAAACTTTTGCTTTCATTCCAAAGCTTTGTCGTAAGAACATGCAGAATCTTTCCCCATTTCAAAAGTGTAAGCTCAAAAGTTAAATCTTTCTATTTCCATTTTTAGTTTATAGTCTTGCTTGAGTACATGTAATTTCTTAAAATTTATAGCTATTTCATTAAATATCCCTGCTGATCAGAATGCAAGAGTGATAAGAAGGAGAACCATTACAGGATAATAATAATAACTTAATGGCATTTCTTATTAATGAGGTAATAACAAGAGGCCTTCAGGCTTTCTGCTTCAAAGTTTATTTAACCAAACTACTTTATTTTTATCTTATTAACCAGAACCCTCAAGTTGTCATTGCCCTAATAACAATTTGAATACCTACTGGATTCATTTATTAAATTAGTTAAGGAATAAAATAATAAGCTAGACCTAAGAACTTAAAAAAGTCAGAGATTAGACAGAGATGAACTCGTCTGCATGTAACACTGAGTTTGTACTGATTTGAGACCATAGGTGCTGCTCTGCTGTTTGCAGCAAGATCTCCCAGAAAAGACTGAAATCCTAATCCTCTACCCTACGTAATTATTTTCTAGATGAAAGAAATTAACACCTGTGTCCTTAAAAATTCTAGCTCATTTATGTCATCCTGCCTACTTGCTTTTGCTTATTATTTGCAGCTGGATACCATTCCATTCTTCTTCCAAACTTAATCATATTGATGCATCTGAACTGCAACTCAATTACAAATCTCTTGATATTGGAATATGATTTGAAAAAAACCAGTCTTCTTAAAAGAAAAAGATCAAGGTGAACTTTTCTGTCACACTGGAAAGCAATCTGAACAGTCAGATCGACCCCAGACTTGTAGGGTTTGCTTTCTTTACATATTTCCTAATTTTTAACCTAATCTCGTCGTTGTTAAGGTCTATACTTAATTCCAGTGGTGGTTTGTTTTCATGGTAAAGCCACATCTTCAAATGGCTCACGTCTTACCCGCCAAAGAGCTGCAGAAATAACACCACTGCCTGCCTTGGCAACAACAAACAAGGGAGACAGTATAAGAATTGATCTTTTTTTACCTACAAGAGTAAATGACTGCACATGAGTATTTTGGAACAATCTGGTAGCAAAGAGGCAAAAGGATCTGACTGAAAGTCTAATGCTGGCAAGGTGCACAGTCACCCAATGGGTTTTGTTCAAGTTGAACTAGAAACTGGTTGTAGCCATGGAAGCCCCATCTCTTGCCCACAGAATGGGCAGTTCTCTAGTACAGTGCCACAATGTTCAGTTTCATGCACTATTTTAGCAGGTTGCATTCTGCTAAATATAACAAATTTTCAGGCTGAAGGAGCTATGAAAATCTGTATCACTTGAACTGAGTGTAGTTTCTCTAATTGTTCTGCTCCATTTCTGGCTGTACTAGAATTAACCAAGGCAAATTATTCATGTGGAAATATTCTCATTTCCTAGGTGAACAGCAAGTCCTCCACAGAGAAAACTGCTTCATTATGCGCAGAGGCAAACTGACGTGTGCAAAACTGTATGTGCAATAGATAGCTCTATTTCCCCCAGATATCAGCAGCTAACAGGTTTAGTTCTAATTCCCCGTCATACTCGTCTGCCACAAACACTTTTAAATAGAAGAATCTTGAACTGGCTCAGGTTTGTTCCCAGCAGGCATACTTGTAAAGATAAAAAGACTAAGAGTTTTTTCCCCCCCTGCTTACTCCCTATTTTGGTAGTTTCTAACAAGAAGGGCCAAGGAAGGAATGGAATGTTTAGCCCAGCACCACGGTCTGATCTTGCAGAAAAAAACCCCACAAGAGCAGTCAAGCAAAGTAACTCTGTTCCTATTTCTGGGTTTAAATTTCCATGCCAGGTTGTCTTTAATGTCTGGTTCTCAAAGTTTGCCTTCTCTTAATCCTTCTTGCTAAAAAATTTGTTTTGTGTTTTTTTTCATCCTACAGCTTCTGGCAGCAAGTGGTATGTAAATGTTCAGTAGCCCATCTGAACCCTGTTTCAGAACAAAACAATTTCAGTTTCTAAGTGTCTGAATTACTTTAGCTAAATCTGAGGATTTACCTATTGAAGCTTGAGCAGCTCCCTTTCAACTCTGAATGAAGGAAGAATTATGAGACTGGAGTTATTCAATGAGAGCTATCTGTCCTGGCACTTAATCAAAGGGATTAGGATTTGGAAAGAAAAGCCTACAGGTGATCCTCCAGGAAGCATACCAAGCAGTTATCAAAAACATACAAGTTCAAAGCAGCTCAATTTTCATATGTTAAAAGTATTTGGATGAAGCCTCAGGCTTGTTTCTAGGTAAAGAATTGTGTTAAAGCTGTTTGTACTTGCATACTTAGTAGACAAGGGAATGAAATAGCATGTGGTGAAGCAGTACTAGGTCCATCTAACCCTGATGTAACACAATAAATCAATCTTGTTCTGTTAGTGAAACATGATCTGATACTGAGTCCAAGTTCCAGTGCTCTTTTCCCACTCTGGCAGTCGTAACAGACAATCATTTACCTCTTCAGCAAAGGAAACTGTCATAGCATAAAGGGAAAGATGTTACACGCCACATCAAGTGCTTTAATAATTGTTATTAATCATGTAACTATGTTCTTCTCCTGCACTCAACACACTGAATTTAAAATATATTCAGTATCTTTGTAAGACTATTTTGAAAATTCTAATAATCAGAGATCTGTCTTAGTCAACTAGAGGTGCCAGTAATCAAAGTTAACATTAACTCACAACTACAATGATTTTTATTTACCACAAGCATTACATCACACTGGCATAAAAGGGCAGGTTAGGGACATGTCCTGTCTCATTGCCAAAAGAAGGAACGCTAGAGCAGCGTGGCTGGACCAGCTGTGGATCCAGGACAAAATACTCAGAAGTTCTAAGCCTCCCCACCACATCTCTGAGACGGCTCTCCTTGCCAAGCACAGGCAGTTACTTTTTACATGGAATAAATGGAGTTAGGGCTGTCCAGAAGGAGACAGAAATAGAAAGAATCCACTGTACATACGAAGTTCCTACTAAAAGTCTCCATAAATCATACAGGCAGTCACCATGTGAGTTAACACTGAATCATTCTCTGCAGAGTTTACCCAGTGTGCAAATACCGTGAGAGGTGCAGAGAGCAGAGTTATCCCCAGCACCAGCAGCTGAGGGTCCTTGGCACCAGCGGTCTGGAAACCGAGACAGTTCCTACAGTACTGAGAGCATGGCTTTGGGCCACAAAAAATTCTTAAAACTCACGAGGTTTTAAAAATGTATATATACATCTCCCTTGACAGATATTTATACATCTGTATATATACATCTCTCTATGTATATTTATACATCTGTATATATATATATCTATTTCTATAAATCATTATCTCAACTTGAGGGCAAGTGCTTCACAGCCCAGTCCACAGGGAAAGAGAATGGCACTGAAAGGGAAAAAAAATATTTCCATGCAGAAAGGAAGGGGAAATATGTGGAGCATCCCAGCTTCCAGTCTTTACCTGACAATACTTTAAAAAATCTCTTTGTGTTTCTTTCCTTCATGCTGTTACATACCATATGGATAATCACAGAATATTCTGAGTTGGAAGGCACCCACAAGGATCATTGAGCCCAACTCTTAATGGCATAAGAGACAACCAATTAACTGAAGTCCACGTGTAGGAAGTAAAGATTTTTGCATCCATCATTTTCTCTGCAAACTCATGAAGAAAATTTAGAGTATCTTATACAGCAAAGTTAACTGGGCCAGTTCAGTTAACATAAAAGCAAAAGATAAATTCCATGAAATGACAAAACTTAAGAGTTACACGGCACATTTGGGAAAAGTATTTTAAAAGTAGATGTTTACTCTATATGCTCACAAAAATCTGATTTTTACAGATATTTACAAAACTACTTTGTAGTACTTTTTAACCAAGATTAGATTGCGGACTTCTCATGAAGTCCCAAGCTTAGTTAATTTAAACAAATAAGGGAAAACGAATTAAGTGTTTGGAGAAAATTATTTTGAGTGGATTGCTCAGAATAAATGCATTACTCACTCCTGAAATACAAACCTTGCAGCAAACAGAAACTGTAGCAGACCTACTGGGCACAAGTGAGAAACAATACCTTAATACTGACTCTGTGTGGCTTCCTATCATCTTTTCATTGGTAATTTGCAGATTACCTGCTTAAATTCCCTTCAGAGACAATCCTGAAGTCCTTATTTGGGCCAAATTCACACTTCAGAGCAACAAGATTTAGTGTAAAAGCACTTAATAATGAGGAACTGGAATAAATTTAAATTTATATTCTGATTCTGTCTCACCTGTTTATGTTCATGGCTGTAGAATCAGAGCCTTAAATGCTCATAGGTAAAAAGTGGGAAGAAAAACGTGCAACAGTTTTCTTATGTGTCCTTCACAATTACTCTCTAAAAAGGCAGAGTTATTGAACAGGAACATATATTGAAACAAAAAAAGTCTGCTAAATAGATTCTTCCTCCAAGTAAAATATACATGGTTTACTTTGAACTTATGCTTATATAAGTGAAACTAAGGGAGTGAGAAGTCTTCCCTTACTAACACAGGCTTCAAGGCATTGCATTATGAAAAAGCTGTGTGCTAGACTACAGAACAAACATAATACTTAGTATTTTTAGCCTGCTGATAGACAAAAGAGCTATTCTAAATAAATACCCAAGTCTTTAAAGATCCCAGTAATTTTAGAGAATTGCCAGGTACTCCAATTCATTCCTGTATTTCACCTGGGACTTGCACCTGTACCGATGGACACTGCTCACAATCCTGACATTGTGCTAGACACCACATAAACAAAGAATAGTGATCAGCTATGAGGAGCCTAGAGTCAAAAAAAAAAAAAAAAGGACAGGACAAATAGGGCAGGAGGAATTCTGTGTTATGATTACAGTAGTACAGAGACATTAAGCACCTTCCCTAAGTACCTATACAAAAGCAGAAAGCTGGAATTGAATCCATATCTCTTATCTCTCTTTCCAGAGCATAGAAAACAACCCTATCAAAATCAACAATAGCTGAGGGCACTCAGCACTTTGTAAGATCAGCCAGCAAGAAGTTCATCTTTCTTTAAAATAAAGCTATTGGAAGCCAAATATCACTGTCATTCATAACTGTGTAGCCTCACAAAGATTCCTTATGTCAGTGGAGATCCTTGGAGTGAAATCTGGCTCTGGAAAGAGTCAGTTATTGAAACTGATAAGTTTGGTAAGGAATTTTAACTAACTTCAATGGAGTTCCTTTGGATTTACACCAGCAGAACAGTGTACTTGTCCTTGTACAGCTATACCAGTTAGCTCCCATAAAAATAGAAAGGGCTGTTACCATCACAACATAAACACTGGAATACATCTTGTGTACACTACTTAAAAAAAAAAAAAAAAAAAAAAAAAAAAGAAAAAAAAAAAAAGATGTATTGCATGATTGCTACAATTCTATTTTTATGTCTTTTTGCCAGAAAGAAAATATGGTTTTAATATAAGTTTACATCTGCGTGGTATTACATGCATGTAAAACAGATGTAACCCAATTACATTTTCATTTAAATTGCTAAATAGCTACTTAAGTAAAAAGCTAAAATAACATACAAACAACAGTTACTATAATAACAAGTGTTCTTAGAATTAAATGAAAGGGATCAAAGCTACAGCACACAAAATTTGAGCTGGTCTTTGAAAAAGATACAGTGACATAACAGCACTGTATTGATTTACTCAGTAATTTAATGTCTCTACAACTCAGCCAGAAGACACATCTCAGTTTAGCAGAGACACATGGAGGAAAATTCAGGGAGTTTATACAGAGACTTTGGGTCTCATAAAGATTAGACATACTCTACTAGAGTTTATGTAGCAAAATCCTAAATTGGAAATTAGAATACCAATGCAAGACATTCAACGTGATTATGGTTTTAGGCAGACCTGTCTGGACTGGCTGGACTCAGAAATCACATCCCAAGACTCAACCTGAGTGTGCTTTTTTATTTTTAGCAGAGAATTGCAGTTTTCAGAATAGATACCATATTTACTTCTATTTCTCTCTAAGCAAACATAAATTCACTAGAGATAAATCTGGGGGACTAATAATAATGATATAGTGAGTACAGTGGAAAGACTAGAATCAACTCTCCTTGATTATTTAATGAAGGGGAAATAAATCTAATTTTCATTCAAATGTATTTACTGGAAAGGGCTAAAATTTCAAAGCCTGAACCCAAAAGGGTGACTTGCATTGCTAAGGCACATCCAAGCATGTGAGAGATAGTCTGGAAAAGGAAATACAAATGCAGGATTCTGTATTCCTACTGTCACTCCCAGGAACTTAAGATAGTGGCAATGTTTTGTATTAAAATAACTGCATTGCATGCAAATAGCTGTGACTTCTATTGGAGTACCACTTGAGGGGAAAAGCAATCATACATTTTTATCTGCAATAAAACCTATCTTTTAATTACCTTATTTGTTCACACTTTCATAGAGTTTGCCATCTGCATGCTTTTCTATCCAAGGCACTTGTACAGACTTGTGTAGGTGGATAATAAGATTATGAAATTCATATCTACTGCCATGAAGCAGCTCTTATGTAGGTTTTGTGTGTACATCTACATTTTGCTAGAGTCTGCTCTTTGTATCCTATCACATTTCTATGTACTTGTTAGGCTGCATATGACCAAAGAAGGTTCAACAAGCTGATAAGCAGAGCTTTGTAGGAACATGCAAAAGCATGTCTTTTTTTTCCCTAACAAATTATTTTTATATTAAATAAACAGTTAAGAATAGTCATAGAATCAAGAATGTTTTGTGTTGGAAGTGACCTTAAAGATCATCTCATTCCAACCCCCTGCACTGGGCAGGGGCACCTTCCACTAGACCAGGTTGCTCAAAGTCCCATCGAACCTGGCCCTGAGCACCTCCAGGGATGGGGCATCCACAGCTTCTCTGGGAATCTGTTCCAGTGGCTCATCCCCCTCACAGGGAAGAATCTCTTCCTAACATCTAATCTAAACACCCCAATGTCACCTAGGAATTGCTTTTGTCTATGAGCTTGATTTGCTGACTCTGCAAGCACCAGCAATCAAACCAGACTGGCTTGAGGTGGCCGCTGCCTGCTAAACCACCCTCTTGTCCTCTTTGTTATTTTAGTCTTGAACTACAGCAAACTCCAAGGAGTGACACAGCTGAACACGTGCTTCATCTGCCAGCAGTTTGAGTGCAAGACAAGGTAAGTAAAAGCACAAGCTACTCAACCTTCCCACTTACCCAAAACCATATGTAATGTGCAAGAGAAACTTGGGGGTTGTTAAAATGATAAGAGACACATTTGAAACAACTTCAGTTCCCAGGTCAACAGAAGTTCAGATTGCTCAGCATTTAATTACAGGTACTCAGTACATGTCAAGCTCAGGACCCAAGTGAAATTCCCAGTCAGGGTCCTCAAAATCTGTATTCTTTCATTCTATTTTATGAATAGTCTACTAGAAGTTTAATATTTACAGACAATTACTTAATGAATAATAAACACTTTGATTCTGTACAAAAATGTGACCTTGAAACCAAAAGGTGAAACCAAAACGTGCTCTAAGGCACAAACCAATTTTGGGGGAATATGCAAAGCCAGGAAGAAGATCTGAGTACTCCCTGTTGCTGTTGTACATCAGAAGGAAATAGGACTACTGGAAAGTCCTATTATTGATTATCAGTCTGTCTTAAAAAGATAGATCAAATAACATCACCAATATTAGGTGCAATGAGTTTTTGAAGCAAGGATTTGGCCTCCTCCTGCATCCTTTATGCTACCTAGAACAAAGAGGAGTCAGAGCTGATGACAGCAGGCCGCAGAAATTCCTGGCTTCCAAACACCTAACGCTGAACACCTCTCCTTTTGTGCACTGAGGCCGAGTACATATAGGCTGAAGTACATTTTCACATGTTTCACTATTAGATCTAGATCCACTAGAAAAAGACACATTCATCTTGCAAAAGCACAGCTTATTCTTTGCTCATTTTAAAGAAGTTATCTTCATTAAAAGAAACATGAGTTAACTTGCCAGGCAGATGTTATTCTGGTGTTCTCTTCTGTGTAGTCTGGATAGAATAAATCAGCTTTATAGAAACTTCCATTTTCACATAATATTAGGCCCTGTATTACTATTTATAGAAAACTTGTGATCTGAATGAAAAAAAAGAACTGTATGCTTTTTCCATTGGAAAAAAATCAACAGTAGTTACTTTATCATGAAAGGTTCAGTGTATGCAGTCACACACATTGGAACACTGACACTTCTAAAGGAGGAATCAGCCTCTGACCCTATGTTGAAGTGCCAATACCACTTTAGTGCTTGCATTTTAAAATATTTATTTCCTTCATAGATATTTTATGTGGAGATCTCAGTCCCTCAGCAGCAAACATTCTTATTTTCACATCAGCAGAAGCCCAAGACTAACATGATGCTTTAATATGAAAGACTTTCCTTCTTGGAAGTCAGATTGCCTTCTCCTGTCTTAAATGCATAAAATCATGTCTGCATTTGATAATGGACAGATGTAAAATCATAAATATGAAAAAGCAAATTCTTCAGCAAAAAGCTGAAGAACAACATTTCAATGTTCTTGCCCCTAGGAGGGAAATACCCTTTGTTTTGAATTGTATTTATGCTGCGAGATAATTTACATCACTTCCCAACTTAGCTCTATTTCTTCTATGGATAAACAGTTCTGTAACTTCTTTTTTTGGAGGGGGCCATGTAGAACACTGGTTTATCATTAAGTCAAGAAACTGACCCAGTGAAGAAATGTTTTAAATTCTTTTTCAGTTTTCAAATGAGTTTCACACTTTCAAGTGAGTTTCTGCCCCTCACAAACAATAATTACATTTATGAATGCTGCCAGAACAGAAGCCAACAGTTCTTCATAGAAATCTGGTAACTTTGAACCAGTAAGTGCCAGCATGGTGGAGCTGATGGGTTTTTTCTCTAGTACCTCCTACACAATTAAAAGCAATACTGTCTGACAGGATAAATAATGACCAGGAAAAACACTCCACCCCCTGACACAAGCTGCCTTTCATAACACAAGACAAGGTACCCTGAAGATATATCTATGATTTGTTCATTAATGGTCAGTAGACTCCAGGAGTGTGTCCTTTTGATCATATTTGATGTCAACTAACAATTACATAAACTTTCCCATCATGTTCAACTCCTTTCTTTCCTCCATCTCCATTTTTCTCTTTCACTCATCTTTTCATTTCTTATCAGCAAAATCCTCCCAAAACATTTTCTATTATCATGAGAAAAAAATGGTATTTTAGGTCTCAATTTCCTTTTCAATGTTTACTTCCATTTTTATTCCTCTTATATGCACTGAATATCAGTTCACTACTTTTGTGTTAAGTTTCTAT